>JBBPOK010000100.1:0-72288 GCA_038091415.1 Leccinum variicolor | reverse complement strand
GAGGAGACTCGAGTATTTTTCAGACAGCTTTGTACTCTTTAGTTATAGATCTACATTCAAGTTGGTAGTATAAAAATTCGTGTTTTATTCTAAATCGCGCAGACGAACTCTCAATCGCGCGCGCGATACGCTAGATTGCGCTGATGTAATGTGTATCGCGCGCGCACAGCCTCATTCTTTCGCGCTATTATTTTGGCACTTACAGCTCCATACAAGAGGTGTCATTAGTCACAGTACTCCCGTAGGCAAACCCTTTGGCAGGAAGACATTCGTTCGTTCTGTGAGGGCCTGCTTTCATTGGCAGCGTTTTAAAGGTGCTCGATGAAAGCAGACTAGTATTATGCCGTGATCAGTCGACGACATGACTCGCCTTGAGTCACACGGCGGAGACAAATATCCGATTCAATCGGTCACTGCGCGAAATTCGTGGTACGTGGCCGATAGCCGTCGACTATCAGGTTTCTTCGAAAGAGGGACAGCGGGTAGCCTCGAGCAGCGACGGTTCCTGATTGCCCTGATCATGAATAATATCGCAGAACATCAATGGACGGCTGTTTCAAGAGAGCCGAGAGGTCCATGCCGTTGACCTGACATGCGTCAGCACAGCTGCTAGTAAGGAGTGACTCAGGTAACTCTGCATTGAAGAGTCGAAGACGAGGTCGCAGAGGTCAGCGAGGACTGTCTATTGTACTTCTTTCGATGCTGGCAGATTCGGAGGAGAAGGGCACAGATCGCCGCGGACTTCAAGCTTCAAGTACGATGGCACAACTTAGGCTGCGCTATGTAAGTCGCTGAACAAGCAGAGATCATCGATGTTCTCAGACATGCATTCACTAGTAGAACCTCGTTCACACAAACACAAGACGAAGTACCTAACAGATGACACAAGACGCTATCTTCACGAATCTCGCTTCCAATCGCCCTCTCAGAGTACCATCGGGGAACAAGTACGGGGAAGGACTTCAGGATATGCAAGTGAGTTCTGGAAAAAAAATCACGAGACAATGCCTAGGGGTAACTTACTCTTGCAGCAATCCAGATGTAACATGTTCTTCGAGCGGCGATACGGCGGCACTTGTATAGTCCACTCCGTGATCCGACCACTTGTTTGGCTTCGTTGTCAACGTCTCCGCGATTTCTGAGTAAAGTTTGAACAAGGCTGAAACGGACTGTTCACGGAATTCAGGCACGTACTAGAAGGTTCTCTAACTCGGCATCCGAGTTTACGGTCGCCAGCACTGAGGTCGATGTGAATAGGGAACTGCCTTGCGGCAATCAGCTGTGAAGACGAGGATGAACTTCTCCGTGAGTGGATCGGCGAAGAAAGCCGAGAAGAGGAAAGTGGTCCGTGTTTCTCAGAACGAGCACGAGGGATTTCAGTTCGGTTTGATCCTAAAAGTGTCGCAGATCGTGCTCCCCGGGGTGTTTGGGTCTGGTCCGACTCTTTGACCAAGAGAGCCTGAGGAAGGGCGTCGATCACGATTTTTGAACTAAAGTAGGTAGGCACACTCGATTCCAAAAGCCTAACCATGACGTGCCAAGTACCCGCGTCTTTCTTATGCTTCCCAGAGATCGCAAGCGGTGATGAAGTGTGGGAAGAGAAGAATGTGATGGACCACATCCTACCTGTTGCGTGAGTCCGGCTCAGCACGAGACACGCCGATAACTACGAGTTACTCACCGGCTGCGATAAATTCGATACTGACATGCCCGATCGCATTCATCCGTCTTTGCCAAAGATGAATTCTAAAGGAAACGACAAGCTCGTCATCTGTCGACTGTTGAACGTCGATTTCATCCATGGGCAGAGAACCCAGGAGAAGGCTGTCTGAAACTGTCAAATATGTTATCCATTTTCCTTCGCAGGGCTGACAGATAAATGAAACATACGGGCTCGCGGACTCGAGACATGGAGACCCTGTGTCTCGTGGAATGGAGGACAGCAGACCCGCAGTGCATGGAACAACGTCTGATTCGAGCTAGCGAGACATGCCCGTCGAATATCCGATACAGTTCGGATAGACAAGGGCTGAGAATGAATCAATAGGGCCACAAGCAACTCCTCGCGATAGTTGACTATAGCCCAATACATCGGAGTGTGGTCCGCAATCGAGCGTTCCTGGAGAATGGCAGACAGGGAGAGCTTGTGCTCTTTGCAGCTTTCCGCCATGGAGTCAAGTAGATCGTGCACATTTTTTGGTTGGTTATTGCTTCGGCGAGAAGGTTGGACGACGAGATCGTGTATCGCCGACAGAACGGATTGGCGAACTCGCCTAGTAGAGAGGGAGTACACAAAGGGCAAGAGGGAGAGCCAGGAAAAGTTCTTGCGAGCACGTGGTACCTGAGCAAGTGCAGAGTCACCGTTTCTTGGAGACGACGAGGCGGCGGGGTCAACCGAGGATGGCCGTGATGACAATGGTTTATTGACGCTCGAGTTAGGTTGCTCGGGAGAATTGTCGGCAATCTTACTGTTAGACAGTCCTAGATCCGTGTATGGGACACGAGAGGCAGAGGAACTGGCATGTCTATCTGCCTTGCGACTGGCGGAGTGATGGGGTGACGAGGCGCCGTATAACGAGGGAAGGTCAGAAGATTCATCTCTGATCCCGTCATGGCTGTCATGGATGGATTCGTTGTCGGATCCTTGGCCGTTGATGTTACCAGCTTGTTGATGATCCATGGCAGCAGGGCGAGTGGGAATAGTGAGTGATGGTCGATAATCGATGAGCATTCCCCAGAAAGCGCTTATATATCACGGAGCTTCCTCATGTGCGCCCACAGCAGCTGGCCAGAAGCCATACATAATGCTGTGCGACCTTGCTTCGACTCGGCTAGGTACTAGGAAAGCCGCTCAGCTTCCCAAATACATATGGCACATTTTGCTGCTGTGAATGCTATAGTTGTTGATAACCATTGAGACGACGAAGTCTCAAGGAGATCCGCTTACTAGAACCCGCTGTATTTATCCCCATTGATGAATTTCGAAACGAGCCCAAAGAAGGGAAGAATGAGCAGTCCTTGGACCTCAAGTAAGCGGTTGATTGCAGGGAGTCAATCACAAGCCTCGGCTGCCTCGGCCCTCCGAGTCGGTCGCGCACTGGCAGTCGAAAATTCAGAGGGAATCTCGTGCGGGCCAAGTGATGCAATATACAGCGTGCATGTACACAGTATGTACAACCAATGCCTGCCAGTAAGTTGCAACAGATGTTCGCAGGATGAAAAGAGAATTATCCGACGCTCAGGTAGTACCTGTCTACCACTGGCAACGAGTGAGGCAGTCATGTAGTAGGTCATCGAGTAGAGAACCTTCCTCACGCTGGCTCTTCCTGAGATTGCACTGTGCTTCGCCAGCCTTCTCCTTCTATCAGCTTGGGTCCCCCGGCCCCCTAGTTGCGATGGTGATGGCAGGAGGCTATTAAAAAAAAATCAAGATCACCGTGACGGTGCGTCTGTTTCAGTTTCGGCGGTTTTCTGCAGAATGAGCAACGCCGCGGAGCTTCTCGTTGGGCGTTACAATAGTTCCCGAGGCTTTTTCCACGCCACGGCCACTGATCTGCGCAAGCTGAAAACGATCCATGTCGCTCAGCCGAATCCTCGTGATGGCGAGAGAGGACCCCACGTTGGTATGAACCAACGTGGGTGCCGCATGGCAGCGAATAAGTGCCGGCGGGTACCCCGAAAGGGTCCTTCCTGCCCGATTAACCTGTGGGCATCGCCTCCACCATCTACGAGTGACAGGAAGCATCCCTCCTCCCCAGCCGTTATTGCTCAAATTGCAACCAATCTATCCGGGGTCGTGCCCTCACATGCCACTAGCGCCTCTGTGACCTGGCCAACTCCCTCGATAGGGCTTAAGATTGGTAGCTGGAACCCTAAACGGCCTCGGACTCCACAGGCTCGAAACCGCTACTATCCCGCTCCCTTATCTGCCCCTACTCGTACTGTAGACCGTACCCTCTAATGGCCGGTCGCCCGACCCTAGTCATCGGTGAGGGGTGTCAGACGGGCGAGCAAGCAGACCCGACCGCCCGAGTATCCTCTTCTCGCACACAGACCTAGCTCTTAGTCTCGATACCCGACGTTCCGTTTTAGGAAGCGCATGGGCTACACCCGATGCTGACGTTTTGGTGATCGGATGATTCCGATGCTCGTGAGAAGCACACCAAAACGGAAGGTGTCGAGACTACCTAGCTCTAGGGTTGCACTTCGCGCTTCCCTAGACCACCCAACTTTACTGACCCGTTGGATCAGTCGGAAGTACTGGTGAAAAGTTTCAGACATGGTATGATGCTACGACATTTTATCATGTATGGATGTTGCGATACATTAAAAACAGATTTCCCACTGGCAGTCTAACTTGAAGCTTAAAACGTAGGGTCACGCAGCATACACACCTCTTCGGATGGGACCCGCAGGCCCGAAGCCGAACAAACGTAGCAAAGGTCCAAAAATCCACAACACCCCGATGAGCGGGGCGACAATACAGAACAAGAGTAGGCAACAGCCATGGGTACTGTTCATTCAATGACATCACCTACTCAAAACGTCAGTGAATGTAAGACTTCGATCAACCCATGAGCGCGTGATCTCTGCCAGTCTGGTCGACGGTCCTTAGGGATCTGAGTTTGGCAGCGTAGAGGAGGGCATTGAAGCAGATAGAGATCCAATTCGATCTGTCACTGTTGCGCGAAATTCGTAGTACGTGGCCGATATCCGTCGACTAGTTCAAAGTGGTGAGACAATTGACACGTATCTTCAGTATGTATTAGAGTTTTCTTCGAAAGAGGGACAGCGGGTAACCTCGAGCAACGACGGTTCCTGGTTGCCCTGAATCATGAATAACATCGCAGAACATCGATGGACGGCTGTTTCAAGAGAGCCGACTCGGAGAGGTCCATGCCGCTGGCCTGACAGGCGTCGGCACAGCTGCTCGTAAGGAGTGACTTAGGTAACTCTGCATTGAAGAGTCGCAGAGGTCAGCGAGGACTGACGGTCTGTTATTGTGATGGTCTTGTACGAAGGGGGGGTTCGTCCGTACCACGGCCATCTTTGGAGGACCGAATATAATGTAGTCCGCCGCTGCTACTAGTAGTAGTGGTCGCAGAAAAAGCAGAGATTGAGCCTCCGTTCTCAGACTCTGGGGTCATTAATCATTAATCATTCATGTTAGGAGGACCTCTATGATTAGCTGCACTGCGTTGGTGCAAGTTTCGACTCATTAACTTCGTACAAATCAAACTCTTAGAATTTGAAGTAACTCTCAGACCGTATGTAATCCACCTCCAACCGCCCTCTCAGAGTACCGTCTGAGAACAAGTACGGCGAGCTACTTTCAGGATATGCAAATAAGTGCTTGAAAAAAACCACAAGAGTCAATGTGGAGGGGTGACTCACTCGTACATCAGTAGAGACATAGCGTCTCCAAGTGGCGATACGATAGCACTCGTATAGTCCACTCCGTGATCCGACCACTTGTCTGGTTTCGTTGTCAGCGTCTCCGCGAGTTCTGAGTTACTGAGTGTGAACAAGGCTGAAATGGACTGTATGCGAAATTCAGGCACGTACTGGATCGGCATCCGAGTTTGTGGTTGCTAGAATTGAGAGCAATGCGAATCGTGGGTTGCCATGCGGGAATCAGCCGGGGTGAACTTCTCGGTGAGATCGGCTGCGAGGACCGGGAAGAGGAAGGTGATCTGTGTTTCTCAGAAGGAGTGGGAGCAACTCCAGCTCGTTTTGATCGTGAATGTGTCACAGATCGTGTCTGGTTCGACTCTTCGACCACGAGAGGAAGGGGGTCGATCATGATGTTTGAATTAAAGTATGTAGGCAAACTCGATTCCAAAAGCCTGACCATGACGTGCCAAGTATCCGCGTCTTTTTCAGGCTTCCCAGAGATTGCAAGCGATGATGAAGGGTGGGGGGAAAAGAATGTGACAGACCACATTCTACCTGTTGCGTGAGTGCGGCTCAGCACAATACATGCATGCCAATAGCTATGAGTTACTCACCGGCTGCGATGAATTCGATGCTGGTGTGCCCGATCGCATTCATCCGTCTTTGCCAGAGATGGATATAAAAGGAAACGACAAATGCACTTTCTGACGACTGTTGAACGTCGATTTTATCCATGGGTCGAGAACCCAGGAGAAGGCTGTCTGAAGCTGTCGATTATGTCACCACTCTCCTTCGCAAGGCTGATAGATAGATGAAACATACTGGCTCGCGGACTCGGGGCATGGAGACCCTGGGTCTTGTGGAATGGATGACAGCAGACCCGCAATGCATGGAATAACGTCTGGTTCGAGCTAGCGAGACAGGCCCGTCGAATATCCGATACAGTTCGGATAGACAAGGGCTGAGAATGAATCAATAGGGCCACAAGCAACTCCTCGCGATAGTTGACTATAGCCCAATACATCGGAGTGTGGTCCGCAATCGAGTGTTCCTGGAGAATGGCAGACAGTGAGAGCTCGTGTTCCTCGCAGCTTTCTGCCATGGAGTCGAGCAGATCGTGCACATTTTTCGGTTCGCTATTGCTTCGGCGAGAAGGTTGGACGACGAGATCGTGCACCTCCGACAGAACGGATCGGCGAACTCGCCTGCCAGTGGTAGAGAGGGAGGATGCAAAGGGCAAGAGGGAAAACCAGGAGGAATTCTTGCGAGCACGTGGTACCTGAGCAAGTGCAGAGTCACCGTTTCTCGGAGACAACGAGGCGGGGTCGACCGAGGATGGCGGTGATGACAATGGTTTATTGACGCTCGAGTTAGGTTGCTCGGGAGATTTGTCGACAGTCTTACTGTCAGGTCCTAGATCCGTGTTTGGGCCACGAAATGCAGATGAAATGACATGTCTGTTTGCCTTGCGACTGGCGGAGTGATGGGATGACAATGCACCGTATAACGGGGAAAGCTCAGAAGGTTCATCTTTGATCCTATCACGGCTGTCATGGATGCTGGCAAGATTAACAGTCAGGGATTGTAGAGCAAATCGGTTTTGACAATCCATGGTAGCAGGGTGAGTAGGAATAGTGGGCAGTGATGATCCATGAGCATCCCTAGAAAGCGCTTCAAATAGCTTCCTCGTGTGCGCCCACAACAACTGGAAGTCATACGCCACAACAGCATGCTGTGCGACCTTCTTCGACTCGGCTAGGTAGGAAAGCTGCTCAGCATCCCAAATACATACACTCTTTGCTGCTGTGAATGCTGTGGTTGTTACCTTGTTTGCTAGGTCACTCACAATTGGGGTTATGTAAGTACCTTGTTTATTACCTTGTTTACATTACAAGGTCACTCACACGGACGAATACGACCGTGGAAAACAATTACATAACACTATCCTCTCTATTCAACCTCGTCAAGTTCAACCTCGTCAAGTGAGCGGTTAGTTGCAGGGAATCCAATTTCAAGATCTATCAACCGAAGTTGAGCAGAGAGTTTGCATTTGGACTATATAAATGAGAAAGTGCCGGATTCCCAACAATTGTCGACACCACAGGATTGAATTTTGAATCGGGACCCACAAAGTTACAAGTTTTGCCAAGTCTGGGAACGAACAACGTACTGCTACGTAACTTGCTATGTATCGGCTGACCCTTGCTGCATTGTTGCACATATGGGCACTGCCCGCCACTCCATCATCTCCGTCACCACTCTGTTCCACTCCGGCGCCTTACAGCTTGACCCTGGTTACTGGAGCGCACAAGTAAGTTGGCGCGTCCGCCTGCCCTCGTAGCTTATGCCTTCGGCAGGTTTCGGCCTCTGGCCGCGGCAACTTCAGAGAGCGGCCGTCGTATTGTTCTCTTGGCTTCTGAATACCCTAGAATACGGTGCATCCAGTGTAGTCACTTCGAAGGCTTTATCAAATCCCGCTCTGCTGTACATGCTCTTCCTTCAGCTTGAAGGTTGAGAACAAAACTCGACTCATGAATGACTCATCCTGTGGAGAGGGCGATGCATTTGCGAACTGACGAAGAAATGAGAAATAACTCGTGACAGCTGAACGTCAACATACCAACATTCCAGAATAAACCTCATTTGTTCTTGAAAAAGAGTGACCCGCGTGTGTTAGCATGATTGTATCATATTAGTAACGGCCTGTTCACTTGACTCATTGACGAGAGCTTTTAAGTAAACGATGGAATTCGAAGCAAATGCGAGTCATCGAGAGTGCTGGTGATTCCGAAAACAAATATACTATAATATGTAAACGGTGATCTGAAAATCTATTCTAAAATAATTCATACGCAGAAGGCTAAAATCATGTCAACAAAATGACTTGTTCCATGGCATCCTCGAAACCAAAATGGACCATATCCTGAAGTGTACCGGGTCCAGAAGTGAAAGCCCTCGTCCCCGAAATCGTCGCTCCTTTCTGAACCAATTTCACGCGGTGCGTCCAGCACCTAAGTCCGCAACCTCTTCAAAGGGGGTTCCCCGGCATGAGTGTTAGGATATATCGACGCTACTAGCGCGATTGAGAAAAAAACCACGTGCTGGAAAACAAAAGTCGACTGACCCGTCGAGTGCAAGAATGACTCAGTCGGCGGAGAAGGCCTCCCATTTCCTGGAGCGCTATATAAGGCAGAACAACGAAATGAAAACTGCAGAGTCTCGAACCCTCAAAGTACTCACTTTTCAGAGACAACTTGATCCGGTCTTGAAGTGATTTAATGCGTTAGCATGACTACGCCATAGGAACATAACTAAACAACTACATACCTGTTAGTAATCACAACAGAACCTAGAGTTGGCATTCGGCTCGGAGTCGACGAAGACTCGTCCAAGACGGAGTCAGCGTGCCAAGAATGGAACTCCCCCCAATCGTAGAGAGACCGGGACAGTGGACAACTACTCAAAAACTGCTTTATCCTGGAGATTATCATCCCTGTGGCAGGTCTCTCCGCTTCCGGTGACCAGCAACATTGAATGAAATCCCAATGCGAATCATCTATCGCCCGAGATGCCGGTCGCTCCGGTCTTTGCCCCCTTGCCAACCGTAAAACAACAGCGGAGTCTTCCCGAACTTCCGACCATGGTTGTTTACCGGACAATATCTGCAGATATAAGAACAGGACTTGCTTTCGTGCCGAATGAACTTGCCTGGAGGGCAATACAGCCAAAAGAGTATATATCGCTCCTAGCGGTACGAGTGAACGACTCCTCCGGGTCGACCTGCTCGGGCGCAATCCACCGCAAGGCTCCTCCTGATCGTGTAGTGGATCTCTGGAGATAGCTCAGTGCTTCGGGAATATTCCCAATCAGGGAAGAATATCCAAAATCAACTAGACGTGGCTTATACTCTGCGTCAATAAGCACATTGTTCTGTGGTCTATTGAGATCACAATGGCACCGATACTTTTGTGACTCACGCTGTTCAGGTCACCATGGACGATATCACAAGAATGCACTATGGTGTGTTGTTTGACAAGTGTTTGAAGATGGTAGTAGAGACCTACAATAGTTCAGGCCATTGGAAATATCCAGGAGCTAAGTTACGCAGTTAGACGACGCAGAAATGACCGACATGAAGTAAACGCACAAATCGGAGTCGCTGTACCTCGTCAAGACGGTCATCATACTTTGTCAAGAATTCGTGAAGAGATCCGTTGGGCATCCACAGCGACACTAATGACATGGAGCCCTCCAACCCGAATCCATACGCAATACCGAGGAAGGGAACGACATTGATGTGATTTAGTCTCTTCCAAATCCCGAGTTCTCTGCGGAGCATCTGCAAGGCTATTCAGATCGCGTTTTCGCTCACTACATGTATAGCCTATTACCTTGAGGGATCGATCGTCTCCTTCCATCGTGTATTTGAATCGAAAAGCCTTCACTGCAGCCTGAAATAAATAAAAAAGTAATCAATTACGGTCAACCAGGAGTGAAACGACATGCCAAACCTGTTTTCGTGCGAACCCATCATGTAGCCAACATTTGTACACGTCACCGAACCCCCCTCCGGCTGAATATTGATTTCCGAATCTAACTAGATCTTCTGTGAGGTCTGGTGGCGGGGGAACTTGAGTGCTAATAAAGTCGATTCGAACCAAGCAGCCGTGTGACATGTCAGACGTCACGCCACAGTTAATGAGAAGACATACTGTAGGCTTGATGCTTTGGAGCGTCGTGGAGGTGCTGGGGATGGAGTGGAATGCGAATGAGGTGCCAATTGCAGGTTGACTTCAGTAGCCATCTGGAGGGAAATATAAGCGACTCGATGGATAGTCCTTGTTGGGAAATACATACAACCAACGATGGGTAACAATCCTGCGGTCGGTCTGTGGACAGACGGGGAAGAGGGAGCTATGAGGGTGTTAGTTGGGATGTGCAGAATATACGGTTCGCCTTGCCTGGAGCTGTGGTAGACGTCAACAATGAAACCGAACACAAAGCATATAGATGGGTGATTACCGTATTCTCCACGGAATTCAAGCACGATATGCGCCATACATATATATTTCCATCCGCCCCTGCTGATATTACGAGTTCTTGAGAAGCGGAGAAAAAAACATAGTAGACGGGTTTAGGATGTTTGAGAGGTTGTCCAATGGAATCTCCAGAAGTTGTATCCCAGAACCGAACAGTGCAATCATGAGATGCGCTCGCAAGAATCGATCCATCAGGGGAAAGAGAGACAGAGTTGATAGAGTTGGTGTGACCTGTCCACTGTCCGATTTGCTGTCCCGTTTCGGAGTTCCAAATGCAGATGGTTTCGTTCGAGCCTCCTGCAGAGAAGAGCCTGCTGCCATCGCCCGACCACAGAACGCAATTGACCACATTCGTGTGGCCTCTCAGCGGACCAAGCACCGGACGATCATTGTTGACATCATATACGTGGATGTCCTTCCAGGTGCTATATGCGAGTTTGTCGCTATCGGGAGAGAAGCACATGTTCCACACAACACCGTCCTCGGTGAGTTTGATGAGGGTGACCAGATCCGCATCCGAGCCCATGGCATAAATCTTGATGTCACAGTCACCACCGACTGCAACGAGGCGATCGTCTGGCGATATTGCAAGCGAAAAGATTTCATCTACACAATCCCATTCTTCGACAAGTGCGTGCGATTTGGCGTCCCATACTTTGATCCAATCGCTGGAAGCGCTGACAATCTTTGTGCCATCCCCAGTCACAGCAATCTTCCAATAGCAATCGACGTCTTCATGTTCCATCGCTATCCCTACTTGCCCTCCACTTTCCAAATCCCAAACCTTTGCAGTTCCATCGCAATGGCCAGTGACAACCCATCCGTCAGGATGACACGCGACGGAGAAGACCGAATCATCGTCTTCATTCTCCCAGGCTTGAATGATCCTATGCAGCTGGAAACTACTGCCAGCATGCTGTTCTGATGTGATACTTGACATGCGTGCAGGTAAAGCGATTTAGTGGAGGATGGGGTTTCGTGCCATGGAGTCAGTGAAGGTGGGTGATGAAGCGAGAGGAGAGTGTCTGATTATACTTCTACAGCATTTGTGCAATGGGGCGAAGGCAGTGCATGGTCGCACGCTCAGCGCTCAACTTTGTGCCCTATGGTGCTGCCGCCGTACGAAGTCGTCCCGCGAGTCGCGACATGGACATGGACATGGACATGGGTGTCGGTATTCTCATTCTCATTCTCATCACCATCAAAAACACAATCGTGATCTGAGTCAGTGTCCCCATGGTTCGATCGCGCGCTTCCCATCACGAAGCTCGAGACTCGGTCATCTTTGTCTTCGCTGGACGTGGTAGCTGTCGATCGGGATCGGGAACGACATACGGAACATGATTTGTATGGGGACAGGGACGATACATCCACGGGGTCCGACGGGTCGACGGTCGTGCTCAAGCCGAACCGGTTGAACTGTGCTGGGGACGTTGAGCTCCGAGGCGAGGTGGTGGTTGCCTGCGTCGCCGGTTCTGTCCAGGCGATAACATTGCTACCGGTCTCTACCTTTACCCCCGGATCTTGCGTTCGCGTCGACGAGGAAGTGAGAGAGGAGTGGCGTGAGCAGCTTGGTGTATCAGTAGCAGTCGCCTATCGGTGAGTACTTTGATCTTTTATTTTGGTTGATGCTGACGTCGGGTCTTCCCCCAGATCTCCGTCTTACACATTCATGTTAGGAACTTTATGATTAGCTGCACCACGTTCGTATACGTTTCGACTCGTTGACTTCACACCAATACAAGAGGAAGTCCCTAGTTCACCTTCACCTCCAACCGCCCTCTCAGAGTACCGTCTGGGAACAAGTACGGCGAGCTACTTTCAGGATATGCAGATAAGTGCTTGAAAAAAACCACAAGAGGCAATGTGGAGGGTGACTCACTCGTACAGCAGTCGAGACATAGCATCTTCTCCAAGTGGCGATACGATAGCACTCGTATAGTGCACTCCGTGATCCGACCACTTGTCTGGTTTCGTTGTCGGCGTCTCCGCGAGTTCTGAGTAAGTGTGAACAAGGCTGAAATGGACTGTATGCGAAACTCAGGCACGTACTGGATCGGCATCCGAGTTTATGGTTGCTAGGATAGAATTGAATGCTAATCGTGGGCTGCCATGCGGGAACTTCAATCAGCCGTGGCGACGATGGTGAACTTCTGTGTGGGTTGCTCG
This sequence comes from Leccinum variicolor, assembly GCA_038091415.1. Classification (NCBI taxonomy): domain Eukaryota; kingdom Fungi; phylum Basidiomycota; class Agaricomycetes; order Boletales; family Boletaceae; genus Leccinum; species Leccinum variicolor. The sequence continues at coordinate 59,686 of JBBPOK010000100.1, read as the reverse complement.
GCGGCGAGGGCCGGGAAGAGGAAGGTGATCTATGTTTCTCAGAATGAGTGGGAGCGATTTCAGCTCGCTTTGATCGCAAATGTGTCATAGATCGTGCACCCCGGAGTTTTTGCGTCTGGTTCGACTCATTGACCAAGACAGGAAGGGCGTCGATCTCGATTTTCGAATCCGACAAGTTTACAGGCAAACTCGACTCCAAAAGCCTGACCATAACGTGCCAAGTATTCGCGCCTTCTTTAGGCTTCCCAGAGATTGCAAGCGGTGATGGAGGGTGGGGAGAAAAGAATGTGACGGACCACATTCTACCTGTCGCGTGAGCGCGGCTCAGCACGAGACACGCCAATAACTATAAGTTACTCACCGGCTGCGATGAATTCGATGCTGGTGTGCCCGATCGCATTCATCCGTCTTTGCCAGAGATTGATGTCAAAGGAAACGACAAATGCTCTTTCTGACGACTGTCGAACGTCGATTTTATCCATGGGCCGAGAACCCAGGAGAAGGCTGTCTGAAGCTATTGAATATGTCACCACTCTCCTTCACAAGGCTGATAGATAGATGAAACATACTGGCTCGCGGACTCGGGGCATGGAGACCCTGGGTCTCGTGGAATGGAGGACAGCGGACCCGCAGTGCATGGAACAACGTCTGATTCGAGCTAGCGAGACATGCTCGTCGAATATCCGATACAGTTCGGACAGACAAGGGCTGAGAATGAATCAATAGGGCCACAAGCAACTCCTCGCGATAGTTGACTATGGCCCAATACATCGGAGTGTGGTCCGCAATCGAGCGTTCCTGGAGAATGGCAGACAGGGAGAGCTTATGTTCCTTGCAGATTTCTGCCATGGAGTCAAGTAGATTGTGCACATTTTTCGGTTCGCTATTGCTCCGGCGAGAAGGTTGGACGTCGACGACGAGATCGTGCACCACCGACAGAACGGATCGGCGAACTCGCCTAGTGGAGAGAGAGTATACAAAGGGCAAGAGGGATAGCCAGGAAAAGTTCTTGCTAGCACGTGGTACCTGAGCAAATGCAGAGTCACCGTTTCTTGGAGACGACGAGGCGGCGGGGTCAACCGAGGATGGCGGTGATGACAATGGTTTATTGACGCTCGAGTTAGGTTGCTCGGGAGATTTGTCGACAGTCTTACTGTCAGCTCCTAGATCCGTGTATGGGCCACGAGAGGCAGAGGAACTGGCATGTCTATCTGCCTTGCGACTGGCGGAGTGATGGAGTGACAAGGCGCCGTTTAACGGGGGAAGATCAGAAGGTTCTTCTCTGATCCCGTCGTGGCTGTCATGGATGGATTCGTTGTCCGATCCCTGGCCGTTCATCCTGCCAGCTTGTTGACGATCCATGGTAGCAGGGTGAGTGGGAAGAGTGGGTGATGATCGATGATCGATGAGCATCCCGAAAGCGCTTCAAGATACTTATAGCTTCCTCGAGTGCGCCCACAGCAATTGGAAGCCATACGCCACAGCATGCCGGCCTTGCTTCGACTCGGCCAGGTAGGAAAGCCGCTCCGCTTCCCAAACACTTACACTCTTTGCTGCTGTGAATGCTGTGGTTGTTGACAACCCATCATGATAATCTCAAGAAGCTCCGCTTTGAACCTGCTGCACTGCAAGTTATCGATCCCATTGATGAATTTCGAAACGAGCCCAAAGAAGAAAAGAATGAGCAGTCAATGGAGTGGACCTCAAGTAAGCGGTTAGTTGCAGGGAATCCAATTTCAAGATCCGTCAACCAAAGTTGAGTAGAGAGTAATGAGGTAGTACCTGTGTACCAACGAGGTGAGGCAGTCACGTACTAGTGCAGAGCCTTCTTCACGCTGGCTCTTCTCGAGATTGCACTGTTTCGTCAGCCTTCTCCTCCTATCAGCTTGGTCCCCTAGTAGATATCATGATACTGATACTGAGCCGCGGTCATGTCCGCTGCCAAGTGATCCTCTGTTGGGATGGCGATGCAGGAGACTTAAAAAAATCAAGCGGTGCGTCTGTTTCAGTTTCGGAGGTTTTCTGCAGGTCAATTGAGTAACACCGCGGAGCTTCTTTGTGTCAGTTCCCGAGGCTTCTTCCACGCCACGGCCAGTGATCTGCGCAAGCTGAAAACGAACTTTACTGACCCCTTGGATCAATCGGAAGATACTGGTGAAAAGTTTCAGTCATGGTATGACGCTACGACATTTATCATGTATGGATGTTGCGTATACATAAACAATCCTGCTTGTTGGTTTGGTAGCTCATGGGAAATACAGACGAGGCAGACGAAAAGGTGAACGAACTTGGAACACAGTCCGGACTTATTTTACAGCTGCAGTCATCGCGGCTGACTGCAGGATAGAGAACCAACTACCAGGTTTCACTGCACCTCCCCAAAACTGCCTTTGCAGCCAAGCGGCAATGGAACCTAGAATTTCCAGTCTAGCTTAAAACCTAGGGTTACGGAGCATATACGCACCTCTGATGGGACCCGCAGTCCCGAAGCCGATAAAACCTAGAAAAGGAATCTCCGGGATGAGCAGGAAGCCGATATAGGATAAGAGAGTAGGCAAGAGCCATGGGTACTGTTCATTAACATAACCTACTCAATACGTCAATGAATGTTCTGCAATATAGAGTACAAAGAGCAGGATAGACGTACCAATGGCGACCACGATTGTGTAGATGGGCAGTTTCAGTGCATACAGATACGTTTCGATGACATCCACGTCGATCCCATAACCCACAGCAAGGTCAGTGAGTGCCAATGCAGTATCGTTCAAGACTCTGTCAACCATTTCCTGTCTTTGGGAGTGTTCAGGCGCCTGGTCAGGAGGAGGGATTTTCTCCAGGTCATTCGCCATCACCATGAAAACGGCTTGAAGTTCCTTTGAGAGCACATCTGGAGTTATCTTATGAACCTCCGGAGCGCCCGCAATGTCGCGGCGAAAAGTGGCAGTAGCGTTGACGATATTAATCGTGGCAGACGAAACGTCCGTAAATGTAGTAGCGCCGATAGGCGCCAACTGCTTGGCCGCGTCCTGGAGAAGGCTGTAAACATGTTCCTGTAAACTCTCCTCATATTCCTTTACTATTTCCCAAAAGTCCGGATGGGACGGTTTGGGCTCCACAGAAGTTTGGATGGCACCCGTCATGTCTGTGAATCGATTGAGATGAGAGTTCGACAAAAGATAGATCTAGGAACGCGATGGAATACTTTTTATGCTTTCGATGATATGGGAGGGATTCAAGAACGCTGTGAGAGTATAAGCGTGCCTCTCCATCTGAATGTTCTGTAACTTACATGCCCATGAACGCGCTTGGACTCTGGCGACTGGTGAATGACATTGATGACATCAGAACTCTGGATCAAAAGCGAAGGGTCGTACCGTCGGAACTCTCCATAACCTCATGGTTCGTCGGTATAGTGATGTCACTACTGCCGGGTACCAAGATAGCACCAGCAGCAGGCAAAGATAAATACAGGAAGTGAACAAGGATGAGCGCTTGAGCACTGAGCAACGGTAAGAGGAAAATCCGCCGCATAGTTAACCAAGTTGGGGCGGGAAGTGGGATAGATTCGAGAGCGTTGCGGAGTCTGTGGTTTCTTCGTAAGAGCTACTGAACAAACATTGCCAGAGCGGCTTGAGAATTTCCTAGTCGCAGTACTCGTGTGAATAAAGTACGTACATACAAAGTTCGCCGCGCGATCTGCGCAAGCTGAAATTGGATAAAACTCTCAGGCTTTAGACGCTGCCATATCGACGTTACACCGCAGACACAATCCAGAGAATGTGTACTACTTCACCTGTGTCACAGTGCTGTTCAGGATTGATTTACTCGTGCAGCGTCATCAAAGTACGAGGAAATTTTGCAGGAACACGCGGTACGCCTACTCCAGGACGCAGCTCAGCGACTCGGGCCTACTATCAGGTTACCGACATCACCTCTGCCATGAATCACATCGTCGGCGCTACGGCCACTTTTCGCGAAAGCATCGCAGGTGCTCTCGACACCCGTCATCTCGCCTTTAGTGCATTCGTCCGTAACTTCGCGACATTTTCATGATGAACGACCTAGAAAAAAGTCTTCCTCCTGACAAAGCGCCTGGACTTGTTGAGAGGGCGAAAACGGTCGACAAGGTCTTGGATGCAGCAAAGTTGGCACTAACCGACCTTGCCGCGTGTTACAGTATCGACGGAGATGTCGTTGCAGCCTACTTATCTGCCTTGAAACAACATGCACTCTCCTACTCGTAGTTGGTACGCCGATCTTTTCTATACTGTGTATACGAAACATTCATCAAATGATCGACTAGGTGACGTCAATATCCACAATCCTTGCCTTTTCTTCTTTACTCTCTGCCGCTTTCTTGCTCATCCCAGAGTCATGGATACTTCTACCTTTGCTACGTATGTTTGGCTTCGCTCCTGCAGGTCTAGTCAAAAGGTATGTCGAAGTCGCGTACACCTACACACTAAGCTGTACTAGATACTGTAGGTTCGGTTGCCGCTCGGTAACAGAGGCATCTTTGGAGGGCTGCGGTGGAACCTGCCAGCTGGTTTTCTTTTCTCCAAGTAGCAGGGATGAAAGTAGCTGCGAAGCATGTTGATACTGTCGTCCAAGCGCCGTCGCGAATCAGAAGACCGCGGGCGAAGTTATGATTGAACGATATCATATTGATGTTTGTTCTGTCTCATCGTATTCTTGCGCTCCTGAATCAACGAAGAACACATCAAGGTTGGACAGGTATGTATACAATCCCAGACAGAAGGAGAAGAACCAACCAGCGGGGCTTGTACCCATCACATTCCCCTCGTCCCCTGACTACGATCTTTCATGCATTCTTGGCAGTGCTGGCCGCCGTCCCTTGGAAAAGGTAATGAGAACCGGTAATCAATCGGCCCGGTTTTTTGGCTGTCCTATAGATAATCTTACGCGTTTCCGCCATTTATTGGTAGTCTCCCTACCCGTTTGGATGAGACTCATATTTGCGGACCCTCGATACAAAGTGGGTTTACGTGACATGCCTGCCGTTTTGGCAGGGTATCTGCCGCCCAAACTTGACTTTGTTATACCGGAGTGAAATGGGATTTGTCCTCATAACGTCATGACGGGCCACTGTCTCGTCCAGGTTGCTTGTGTGTGATCATTGATGGACTGAACTGCTTTGCACCGCGACAGAAGTTAGACTTCTTGCAGGACGCTTTGAGCTCAGTTTAGATTAGAGGACGTTTCCAGTTAAACGCATCCGATCAGACGTTGAAACGCGCCTGCCTACGGCCCTAATACCTATGCTGTCTTCTAATAGAGCACAGCCCTGAATTCGAGCAGTCGCTGAGCCTCAAAACTCATTCTACATGACTGCCACAATCCTGTAGTGAAGAAAAACGTCGCTTTCATCTTCGCGTCGGTATCTCTGCTTTCTCTTTGATCTCGGTCTCTCAGCGATCAACAGACGATCACACTACCATTCGTCATGGAGGCAGTCGTACCGCCAGAAATCACCGCCGAGCTCACTCAAATACTCGCCAATCTCGTGCTCGGTGATAACAAGATTCGTTCAAAGTACAGTTCTACTCTCAATCACCCGCTGCGCTTGCTCTGACATATGATATGCACCACAGTGCAGAGAAGGCGGTCAACGACCGTCTCGCCCAGACACCCGACCTCTACCTGCTCGCTTTGGCTCAATTTGCCATCGCAGCAGACACCGAAGTGGCAAGTAGCTCAAGCGCTGATATGATCGCTGCAAACACAGGCGCTTACTATCCCGCTTCAAGTGCAGATGAGATCGTTCTCCTTGGTACTCCTCCGACGTCTTCTGTTTCGTCCTGGACCACACCAACAACATAAAGAGCCGAGATCGACCCTCTACGATCAACTCTCCGCGCAAGCGCTGACCACCCTCGAGCGTCTCCTCCTTCACTCTCTTTCTCATGAACCCTCCGATTCCGTGCGACGGAAATCTGTCGATACCGTATGCGACCTTGCCAACAATGCGATGACACGGGGCCGGCCGTGGCATGGCTTACAAGCACAGGCGTTCAATATGACTCAGACGGTCGAGGCCGGCTTCCGCGAGTGCGCATTCCGGGTTTTTTCCGGCTGTCCAAACCTCGTCATCGACCTTCAAACCGACGCCGTGCTCTCCGTCTTTCAGAAGGGACTGCAGGACGCTCACGTCGACGTACGTCGCATCCTGCCACTCATACCTTCTCTCTTTGATCACGTTTCGACCGCACTAATCATCACTCGCAGGTCCGACTCGCCGCGCTTCGGGCATGCGTGTCGTATCTGACGGCATCGGACGCCCACCAGCTCGCACAATCCTTGTCCTTGCTGTATCCAATGCTCGACACGCTCCCCTCGCTCCCGAACGCGCATCTCAAGACATTTTTAGGTTCGCTAACGCCGTTGTGCGCGTCGCACCCCATTCTTTTCGCGCCGCATCTGCCCGCGCTCTTGGCGTTCCTACGTGCTCTGATCATGCCCACCGCCGATTCGGGACCCACACCGACCGTGGCCAAGCCGTTCCCCGCTACAAGCACTTCGTTCGCCTTCCCGCCGGGCCAGACCATCGTACAACATAGCGACGAAGGAGAGGCCGAGGCTGCCGAGGACGAAGAAAAGCAACAAGTTCGGAAGGCGGCGTTAGAACTAATGGTCACGCTGAGCGAAGCGAAACCTTCGATGGTGAAACGCGTCGAAGGTTGGACGCCCGCGATCGTCCGCGCCTGTTTGGAAGGCATGGGAGAATTGTCGGAAGAGAGGCTCGAGGCTTGGCTGGAAGCCGATGTGTGTATTTTCCTTTGATGGTCCGAATTGAAATAACGTCTGCTGGGAAGCCTTCCGAGGAGTCACAGGAAGATAGTTATCCGCAGGTGTACGAGCAGTCGCTCGATCGCCTCGCATGTGCACTTGGCGGGAAGGTGGTTCTCCCGCCAGCCTTCCAGGTCATCCCATCTATGCTTGCGAGTTACGATTGGCGATTGCGGCATGCAGGTCTGATGGCGATCGCAGCCATAGGGGAAGGCACTAGCAAGGTAAGACTGTTGTCCCTGTCATTCATGGGTTCGTCTTCGACTGGTTTTAGGTGATGCAACTCGAACTCGGAAAAGTCATCGAGTGAGTGCTAACGCGTTCGATTATCTGAAATGGAGGGATGACAATGTCATCTCGACAGCCTCGTGACGCCGATGTTTAAAGACGTTCATCCTCGTGTCCGCTACGCTGCATGCCAGTGCCTGTATGCATTCGTTTTCTCCGACGCATGAATGCTCATCTAAACGAGAATGCAGGGGTCAGCTATGTACAGACTTGGAAGTAAGCGACGTCTCGGCGCCGGGACGGATCCCGCTGACTTTTGATTTGACACTCAGGAAGTCATTCAGGATCGTTATCATCGACAGCTCTTTGCTGCCTTGATACCAACACTCGAAGCCCCTGAACCACGGTAAACGAGGTTTCTACACAGCAATTTGACGTGACGTGGCTGATGTGCACGATAGCGTCCATGCACACGCGGCCGCTGCGCTCATCAACTTTTGTGAAGGCGTCGAAAGGGACTCGCTCGTGCCCTACCTCGACCCGATCGTTGAACGACTACTCAAACTGCTCAACCCGGGTGCCGATACGGGCAAACCGGTCAAACGATACGTTCAAGAACAGGCCATCACCACGTTGGCCATGGTTGCAGATGCGAGTGAGGACACGTTTGCCAAGGTATGTCAATGCTAGCATTTCCCAGAACTCAGAAGGCCGATTTTTCGATTTGATCACGTAGCATTACGGGACTATCATGCCGCTGCTGCTCAACGTACTTCGAAACGCGAATGATCCGAGTCATCACAAGCTCCGTGTCAAAGCCATGGAATGTGCTGGGCTCATTGGTATGTTCCTGAACGTCTGACAGGCTGCGTCAGATAATGATTTTGGTTGCCCTTGATTGACCGTCACTTTCTACTCTTCGTGTGCCACTGATCATGTAGCGATCGCTGTAGGACGTGACGTCTTTAGACCTGATGCCCGCACACTTGTCGACGCCCTGATTCACATCCAGAGTAGGCTATATTTCCCAGACGATGATATCGGTGACCTGACGTGACGTCCCATTGGCTCGGACAGATTCGCCCGTCGACCCCTCTGACACGCTTTTAGCGACGTACTTGATCGCAACGTGGGCCAAAATATGTCAAGCACTCGGACCTGAGTTTGAGCCGTATTTGCCGGTGGTAATGCCACCCCTGCTCAACGCCGCCAGCGCCAAAGCGGACGTATCCATCTACGGTAAGCCAGCGTCTACACCGGCGCACGTGCGTCTCTCCTCTCACACACCCATTCTTCTTGCGAAAAGACGAAGACGAAGGCCAGTATGAACGCGACGGATGGGAGACCATCTCCATGGACGGCCAGATCGTCGGCATCCGCACTGCATCTATCGACGAGAAATGCCAAGCGTTCGACACGCTCGTTATCTATTGCGGCGTGCTAGGGGGATGCTTTGGGCCGTACGTGACGCAGAGTCTCGAGCTGACACTACCTGCGTTGGAGTTTTACTTTCACGAGGGTGTGCGGGAGGCGGCGTGTAGGTGCGTCCGATTTCTTCCTCTTACCACCGATTTCTGCTGTGTTGATCCACGGTCCGCACAGACTCGTTCCGTTGCTGATGTCGTGCGGCAAATCGAGCGGCACTCTGACCCCGCACATGGCGACCGCGTCGTTCTCGAAGCTGGTGTATTGCATCCAGCACGACACGGACCCGTCGTTCGTAGCGTCGCTATACAAAGCCGTCGGTGACACGCTGTGCGTCGTCGGCGGTCCAGGATCCCTCGCGTTCACACCGGAGCTAACAGGCGGGCTCATCGACGGGACGAAGCTACACCTACAAAACATGGCTGAAAAGCGAAAGAGGCGAGCCGTGAGTGCGGGCGTCGAGGGTTCCGGAAACGGCGCTGGCGGGAGCAGCGCACACGCGCCAAACAACGCACCGCCTGCGCCTGACGAAGACGACCGGGACGAGATGGCGCTGATGGAGGAGATGGAGGAGTTTGCGCTTGAGGATATGGAGCGGACGTTACGGCTGATCGGGGGCCAGGATGCGTTGTTGATCGCGATCGGGAGCGTACGGGACCTGGGGTTTTGTCGGGAGCGGTATTCGGAGTGGGGGGGCTCGGATGGGGAGGGGGGTGGTGAGGGACCCGGTGGGAGCGGGGTTGGGGTTGGGGTTGGGGATGTCGAAGGGTGATCGGTGAGGGCGGGGGCGCCAGGGGGGGGATGTGGCGCCGGAGAGATAATTTTGCGGAACGTATTGCGTCGAGCAGTGCTTTACGCGGTTCCAATCGGTGATGGTGATCATGGTGACAGGAACGATGGATGATGATGATGATGATGACGATGATACATACACGACGGTGGTGGGTGATGGTGGCGGCGGCGGATGTGGTGGCGGTTCGACGGTGGCATTTTCAAGTTGGGGGGTAAATACGTGAATGAACTTCTCTCTCTCTCTACACTACATTATGTACTACCCGTGCTGTAGTTGAACTTTTTGCCCTAGCTGGCTGGCATTGCGAGGATGGATCATGAAACTGAACGATTGACGAGGACCTCGCCGGAGCTAGATATATTTTTGTCCTATCTCTCACATCATCAATTGCCCCTTTCCTAAACACAGTGATGGGGCCTGTGGCACATTGTGGTTTCCTTCCGTTGTCACTCAATTCAAATATGTACAATGTAGCACATGCACATGCACGTTTCTTGTTGCTCGTAGCTTGGCAACTCTCGAGTTCTCGCCGCCGATCACCTGGTGCGACGCGAGACGGACGGACCCGGAACCTCATGAGAATCCGTTTCATAAAGCATTAATAGGCTCAGACTGAGCAGAGAAACGCACACTGTAATAGGTTGATGATATGTTATGTATGTAGAAACAAGTAAACATGCCAGTGGTAGAGAGCGAGTGAGAGATGAGGGAGAAAAGGAATGAAGAAAATATGAATGAGAAATAGGCAAGAAATATCCACAGCAAATGCAGGCAAGCTGTCATCCCGGAGGAACCGGAAGGGAGAGAGATACGTAGTCATGTCGAAAAGAAATAGAAGGAAATCAGGATGACAACGCGCAAACGACCAAGGTAACCCTGTACCAGATATATAGCTAGCGAACACGACTTGCAGCACGACAGAAAGATGAAGCAGAAGAGAGAAAAAAACGTGAAAATTTCAGACTAGAGAATGCCCGAGTCCTTTAGCGCGTTCTGCAGTATGGTTTCCTTTACCGCCGCGAATACTAAACGAATGTTCGTGGTGTCCGTTGCTTGCGTGAGACTGGCGGGAGTAAAGCGATGCGGTGAGCCGGGAGACGATGCTACGAATATTTGAAACGCACTGTGGATAAACGGATAGACGTGCCCGATTTGTTTGCATAAATCTCCAGAGTATGTACTTGGCTGCTTTATTTATGTCCGCACCGCCTGAATACTCTGGGAAATATCTCTCTAGCGGAACCTAACGGGAATGAGGAAAGGAGAAGCGACGAGTTCCGTGGGGTAGCGCACCTTTGGTAGCTTGATCTTGAATACGTCGATCTTGTTGAGGAACAGGATTATGGATGTTCTGAGGAACCACCGCGAGTTGATTACGGACTCGAAGAGTATCAGCGATTCGGCCATTCGATTCTAAAGAGAAGCGGTCAAGACTTTGGTCAAGAATGACGCGTGGGCGAATACTTGCCTGGTTCTTCTCTTCTAGCAATACCTGGTCGTACTCACTCAGGGCGGTGCAGAAAATGATGCTCGTGACGCTTTCAAAGCAGTGAATCCACTTTTTTCTTTCGGAGCGTTGCCCCCCGACGTCAAACATGTGAATCCTATACGCGTTGAGTGACATGGAGGGTGAAAACATGCAAAGCGCACTGTAGTTGGCCCATCGTGAACCTCGTTTCAGTGATGCCCGTCGTTTTTAGACGAGCTCGCAAGACATCACTTTCGGTTGGACGGTAAGTCGGAGAGCCTATTCTCAAAACGTCGGTGAAGAAGCTGAGGCAAATAAGGTGAGAAAGGTGAATGATAGGAGAATGACTCGTACTAACTAAACTGCGTTATCCATAAGGTAAAATTCGCTTGTGTGGTCCATGAGCTTTGGGATGATAGGGTCTTTCCACAGCTGGTGAATGGCCTGCGCGATTTCGGAAGAGAACACGAATGAAGGAGAAGGGTCGACTCGATAGTCGAAAATACGATCAGCATTCGCCTGCGAGCGTGGCGAAAGGGTGAGATACTACAAGGGCAATGGAGAGGGGCGAGTGGGGACGTACGCGGTTTGCTGGATCGACGCAGTCGTAACCGATCTTGCGCATGGCGAGAACGATGGCTTGTGCGCTGTCGAGAGTGTTGCGGTATATTGTTGGTCGGTAGGTCATCAATTCGTCGTCAGTGAAGCCGTTCTGGTGTATGATCTTCATTTGCTTAACGATGGTGGACTTGCCCGACTCGCCGGAACCTGAAAGGAGGAGGATGGGTCAGCACGAGCGAAAGAGAGAAAGGCACAAAGGGCAGTGGGAAAGAGACGCTGGGAGAGATGGTGGAGGATGCCCTGACCTAGGAGGAGTATCTTGCACTCTTTCCTGAGCTTCCTGGAGTCCTCCTCGAGCTGGCGGTCGATGGCGTCTGATCTCGCCTTTTCGGCCCTGTCCTGGGCAGACATGCAGTTGCCCATGGCGAAGATGAGCGGGGCGGTGCAATGGTGAAAAGCAGAATAAATTGGGTCGTGCTCGTGCGGAATGTGAGCGACGACGGGCGGGGTGAGTTGGCGGGGTGAAGGAAGAGAAGGAGAAAGAGAGAAGAGAGAAATGGCTAGCAGTGAAGGGAAACGGCTAGCAACTGACGAGGTCCTGCCGCTGGCTTTGTTCTCACCACCTGAACCTGTCACATTGTCACACGTCACATTTCCCCCTCCACCAACCGGCGACTGCGCCTGCCAGTACATATGTACTGCAGTAGCCACGTAACCACTGGTACTGCAGCCCCAGCCCTGGGCCTCGTTTACTTATCCTGTACTGGGGGTACTGTGCATATGCACAAAATGCCATCGAGCTTGCATCCGAGCTGCATTTAACCATTTTTGGGCACGTGCCTTCGTGCCCGCAGGCCGGTCGGACGGTCTCGAAACTACACTGGCATGCCGTCGTGTCATCAAACTTTATTCGCCCTTGTTGGACCGGTCGTCGTTCATTGATTCATACATATGTGGCCCTTTTCGACGACATCCTTTTTGTACTCGTCCCCATCCCAACGTCATCCATTATTTAAATAACCGTTGCCACTGCGGGCTCTCGGGCGCCGTCCACTGCAGAAACAAAAGTATCCCAACCTCGACTCATCGTGCAGTGCATGATGGGTACTGCTGATTAGCTCGGAGCCTCTGATTAGTACTCTGGCTCGCCTGGAGTGGTACCATCCTGTGCATGGCTTGGCGCCCGACAAGAATAGATGGGCATGCCGTGTCGATTCGGAACCACAGCGTTCCGAGCACCACGGTGACTCACACGCATAACATTCAGTGGGTGGGTGCGTCCCTTGGGTGTGCACAGGTAGAGTCGCAGGAAAAGGTTCTTCCCCGCAAAGCTGTGCAAGCGCCTACTTTGGTTATATTGGTGTCAATACGTCATCGGGTATGAATCCATACTCAGACGCGATTGCAAAACATTCTTAACAAACATCCGATCGAGGTTAATTATCCATCGCAAACGTTCACTTTTATGTAACATGAAACCAAACACGTTTCACAGGATGTTGGCTTGGCCAACTTGCCAAGCCAAGTAGGAGCCGAGTGGGTATACGGAATGGTAGGTGGGTTACAAGACCAGGGCAGCTCCGACCAATGCCCCCGCAGAGGCAACGAGCGTTCCCACAAAGGAACCGAATGAGAAAGGGACGGACAACGCCATGGCAGCACTGCTGCTACTGGTGGTGGGCGTGCCAGTAGAGGACGTCTTGGACGAAGACGTGCCAGTGGTCAAAGACGTGGGAGTCGAGACGGAAACAGAAGGCACGCCACTCGAGGTCCCGCTCGGAGTCGAGGTCGGAACGCTACTAGAGCCTACTACAAAGTTACCCCGATCATTAGTCAAGGAGGCGAACAGAAGAACTGGTGCGACTTACGGGCGGCACACTCTTGCTGCTGGAGTGCGGTCGCGGCTGCAACATCGTCTGCGGTACAGTTTTGTTGGAGACATGCAAGAGCAGCACTCTGGAAAGCAGTTGAAGTGCAAACGCAGGTCAAGTCCGAGCTGGAGGAAGTTAGCCAACTTGGGCATGATTCGGGAGAGGACTTATGACATACAAGCTGGAGCAACCAGCGCTAGCGGCAGCAGTGGTCACGCAAGTGAGGATGCACGCGTCGAGACCAGCGGGGGAGGACTCGGAAGGGGGAGCGGAAGAGGTAGAAGTCCCGTTGCTGGACTGGGCATGCGCGACGAGAGCACAGGAGAGGACGGCAAGGAAGGCCTTTGTGCTGAAGAACATCGCGAGTGGGTTGGAGAGCAAAGTCTGGGGAATATTTTTACTCCACTTGGACGGGTTTATGAGGAAAGGTGGGGCGTGCGAAACACATCACATGACTGCGCTGTCAAACGGAGATCGGGAGATTCAAGGAACATGGTTGAGGGGGAGGAGAGACTCGGGAAAGACAGGGATGTGGTGTGGGTTGGGTCTTTCCTAGTAAAATCTTTGATCCGGATTATCTCCGGTCTAGACCGTTCAGCCAACTTATCTAATATTTTGGTAGCTGCGTTTGACCGTTTACGCCCATCTTCTCTCTTGCAGTTCCAATTCAAATGTAATCGGAGCTACCACTGTCAGTCTGAACTCTGATCACCCTCCGTGTAAAAAGGGGGGAATTCTCTTTTCCACTTGAACCATTCCTACATGTTCTCTGATTCATCGACCGATCGCGGTCCCCCTCGCGTACCACCCAACACACCGGCTCGTCCATACCCACTGCCGAACGAGGCCCCGCGCACGCCACGAAGCATTCTCCGTCCACCTCCCCCTTCACACGATGCAGCGACGAGCTCGCACACATCACGCCCAAAACCACCTTCCATTCCCCGCACCACCACATCGCCGCTCCACCACCACCATACCTCCTCCTCTCCCGAACTACGCCCGCGTGCGGACAATTCATGGGCACCTCGTGCCCGCCCCTCCCCGCAGCATTACCCTACCGATCTACCACAATCTACCCCCACTCAAACTTCTTCTCACTTCCTACCGGATGTAACGCAGAGACGACCTAATCTCGCCGCCCGCGTCGCCTCACACTTCGTGCCTGGAATTCGAGGGCGCTCGGCCTCCGACCTCCGTATGGCGGCGCACACTCCACCCCCTGATCTCGAGGACAGATTGGCCAGAGCGTGCGGTCAACCGGCACCGGCACCCACCGTGACCGGCTCTTATCACCATCGACACGGGGTGAGAGCCCCAATCGATACCCCTTCCGCCTCGCCTCGTTCCAGGGACAACGCTGGCGGTGCCAGCTCTGCTACGCGAGCGAACGCCGACGAGCCATCCGCCTCTCCGCCGAGTTATCATCCACCTCTACCAAAGATCAAAATAGGGCATGTGTATCGCCGACTGGACACACTCGCACGCCGGTCGAATCGCCGCGCCATGGACCACATCACTTTAGAAGACGTGGCGGCGATCCACAGGCATGACGGCCAAATCCGTGAACAGATGCGTCGCAAACTAAGCGAGCGTCTGCAGGACAAGGATCCAAGCTTTCGTAAGTGGCTTTCCGTTTCCGACGTTCAATTCCTTACTTTCAGCCTCAGACGCAATCGGCGCACCCCTCGAGGACGTGATACTGTATGCGTCGGCCCCGATCGTCATCGGTGACTACCAGCACCACCTTCCGATTGTTGTCGTCGCGTGCGTCGAAGAGTTGACCAAGACCGGCAAGTACTCATGCGTTCCAATTTCCGTCCTCAGTTCTTGTCTTGTTTACCTTCTCTCTTTATCTACCTACAGGCATCTACCAACACGGACTCTTCCGCGCGCTCCCGAGCCGCGACAGGCACCTCCAGCTGTTCGACCTGTTCGACAAGAGCGCCGATTTCGGCGCCCAGTTCAACATGCGCGGGCAAACGATGCCCGACGTGTGTGCCCTCTTGTCCACGTTTGTCTCGAGCATGCCGAACCCGCTCCTTGACGTAAATACGTATTCCGCGCTCTGGCACTGGTCCGTCAAACCCAGCGTGAAACGCGAGGACTCGAGAAGGGATCAGCAGGAGGAAGAAGAGGAAGAGAGGCGAGCGAGGGGTGAACCTGCGCGCCCCGTTCCGTGGTTGACGACTTCCACAATGAGGTCCACGATGGGGACGACGACGACGTATACGGACGCGTACCTGGCCGACGCGGACAATCCGGTGGAAAACGACCAGATCGCGATGGCGCAGATACTGCTTCGGTTCTTGCCCTCGCCAAACTTGTCGTTGCTCATGTACTTGTGTGGGTTTTTCACGCAGCTGCCGTTGTGCCCCGAGAACGGGCTCCAGCTCGAGGACGTGGCGAGGATATTTGGACATCGGTTGTTGGGAGGTGGGGCTGCGGGTAGCACTGGAAATGGGAGTGGAGGCGCGGCTGGGAGTGCGAAGATGATGTCACAGCGGGTAATGATGTGGCTCTTGACGAGGTGGCACAGGATTTCGGAGACATTATTGGGGGAGATGTGTGGGATGACACCGCCGGCGTCGCCCTCTCCGTCGCAGGTGCAGGCATTCAAAGGCCCCGGGGGATCTGGACCGGAATCCGGATCGGCAAGTGGTGCTGGCGCCACAGACGTAGAAAAAGGACGGATCGAAAAGGGGAAGAGCAAGCGCGGGAGCGGGGATGGAAGTGGGAACGGGAGTGGAGTGGATGATGCGGTGGAGCAACGATCGCACCAAGCGCGTCAACGTCAACATCGTACCCATCGCACTGGTCATCCAGCCTCGACATCTACCTCGTCTTCGTCTTCGTCTTCGTCGGCTTCCTTGTCTCCGTCCCGTTGTGGAGAAGGGGAACAAAGAGGAGGGGGAAGGGAAGAAGATAGGGAAACTGAGCGAAGCTCGGAAGCAGGTCCTCGACGGCGTCACCGCAAGAAGCGGGGGCTCGACGTGGAGGAGCCGCATACGGCTACTACCCCGACCACGACTGCGAGCGTTAGCCCCCTCGTGCAAGTACGTCGTCCGAGCCGTCAGTCATCCAAAGAGTGTAAGCATTCGTCTGTTGTCTAGTTTTTCTTTCTGGTCTTCCTGTTTTTTTTCCTGCTTCCACTTTCCTTGCTTTCTCTGTTTTGCTTTCGTTTCTTCGTTGCATTCTGTGCGCTCAACAAACACTACCAAAAAACCGATTACCGGATGCCCGGAATACATTATATGCGTACATCGTAAAGCGCAACACGGTCCGCCAGGCGGACATGTGCACGGTCAAGGACGAGCACATTCTCGAGGATCCGAATTGCGTCGACGTCACCATCATCAGACACCGCATCAGCCTCATCCCCATCACGTTCAGGAAGATCCATTCGCCATCGGTGCGTTCCGTTTCTTTTTCGTTTTGACCGTCTTCTTTTTTCTCATTGACGGCAACGATGATGTTGTCTTGTTGGGACCTGGTGCCTTGCCGTCCCTGGGTTTTGTCACTCTCTCACTCTTATGCGCGCGTCGTTTGACTCGTCTGATTTCCTAACCTTTCGGTTCTTCGCCCGCATACACCCCTCGATTCGTAGCGTTTGCAAAGGCACAGCATGAGCTGGCGGATTCGCCTCTCTTGACGCCGCCACCGCCCCGCTCAGGTAACGGGATGACGCCAACAAGTGCGATGGCAATGGCGATGCCAAACGAGATCGGATCTAGGGTCATTAACGAGAACAAGAGCGTAAACGGGAGCTGGATGCATGAACTTGGTGCCAATTGGAACGAGAACGAGGGGGTGAACGACGACCATCAGGTGGACGTGGGGGTGGTGGACAAGCTGATGCGGGAGACTGCGGAGGCGACGGGTGCGGCGAGGGTGTTGGCGGAGCGTGTGGCGGTGTTGGAGAAGGCGTTGGCGGTGCAGGTCAGGGGTGGGGGTGGTGGAGGGAGAGTGGATGAGGGATGGGCCTGGGATCGAGGAGGGGCTACTAGGGACAACGCGGGTCATGGTAGGGACGATGATATTGCGGTGGAGGACTATAGGGTGCGGTTGAGGCAGGTTGAGGCGGAGAGGGACGAGGCGCGGCAGATCGTGCGCGACGTGAGGGCGTATCTGTTGGATGGGAATGGGGGCGGGGTGGTCCAGGCGTAGGGGGGTGGCCAGCTCTCATTCCTCGGTATGGTTTGCGTGTGTCGGGATGTGCTTGTATATACTGACGATCTGCGATAATCTCGATAATCTCGTCGTCTTTGGACGATGCGTGATCGTGTGATCAGGTAACACTGTCGATCCGCATTTTCTGGCCTTCCTCTCTTGCTCTCACTCTCTCTGGACGTGGCCGACGCACTGCGTTCGTAATGCCACCAAATTTGACAGTTGATCGAATGAATACTCGATCCTGCAAGGCACGGAGGGGCACTAGCGGAGATACGGTAGGCCTGAACCTACATAATTTCATAACATCGGATCACGATTGGCACGCGTAGCGTTGAACGTGGGGGTAAGTTCCGTTAGAAGGGAGATACTACATGTCATATAGCCTACCATCGTATCATACCAGTGATTCATAACCATCCATCCATGCATCATTTATCAACATAGCATATAGCATAGCATTAATTGCAATGACTTTAGACTGTCAAGGTGTGATGCGGACCTTGGCCGTTTCCCGAGCCTCGCTTCCGTGCATAAGTGGCGGTGCCGCCTCGGGCTGCTTGTCATCGTCCTTCCATTTCAACATATTCATATTGGTGTATCCCGGGCTTTCATGGCCGCCAAGCTGAAGTTATTTGTCTCGATATGTCGGAGTCCTTTCCCACTAATAGTGGCTTGTTCAAGGTCGCGCCATCAAATCATACTTTGAACCATACGAGCCCGCCACGTGGGGAAAGACGTTGGAATTACTTGAGGAAAACGCTGCTGCATACAAGCTTCAAGTGAGGGCCGCCGCCAGTGGCAGGTGAAGATGCTGAGATAGTACGATGCTGAGACTCACATCCATGCACGGAAACGCGTCAAGCCCGATCATTTAGTACGGCGAGATGGGGATCTTACCAAGGGTTCGTTCTTCAAGATGGAACCATTCTGCCTTTTTCACCCAGCGTCACGGTTTGCGAACGGGGAACCTTCTTGTCCGATACTATTCCTGGGGCCCGGCCTCGAGGCAACATTGACTCTTTGAACTGTGGGGGTGTCGAGGGTTGGCAAGTCCGAAAGTGTGTGATGCAGCCCGACTGAGCCGGGTCATTCTGACTCGTTCAAATCCCGTATTTCTGGTCTGCCAGTGGTCCCTCTTCCGGACCAGATATACGGAATGGTATGCAGGCCAAGGGCATCGTGCCTAGTCGTTTAGGCCAACTAGTGCTTCCTTTGACATGGATAAGGGAGGTCCGAGGCACTGGTAGTGACTGTTGTGCAAGGGTGTCATGATACTGTGTGATCTATTTGGAGCCTCGAGGTAGGGAGAGGGGAGCTTTAGATCTGTTTTTAGCCAGCTGCCGTATCCGAGGCAGTCACGACCTGTTGATCATCGATCAGGTACCACTATGTGTGGCCCTATGTGGAACATCAATGCATCACGGGCCAGCTTAGTAGGGGGGGACCTTTTGCACATTGGGGAGGACTTCGAGTCATTGACAACGTCGACCTGTTCGTGGCTGTTCACGTTGACTCATCCATGTGCATGAGGGCTTGGAAATGGAAGCAAATACAAGTCATTAATATTGATAGTACTCCGAACACAAATCCGTGTAAATGACGATCTGAGAGTCGACTCTAATAAAATTTATAGCAAAAGGCTCAAACCGCATCGTCGAGACTAATAATAGCACAGAACTTGAATAGGCTACCTCCGGAAGCCTACCAGGTCCAGAAGTGAATTCCCTTGACAGTCCTCGAAATTCATTGCTCCTCTCTGAACAAATTGCATCCTGCACCTAAGTCCGCAACCTCTTAAAAGGGCGTTCCAAATCATAATCCGCTGCACCTTCCCTACGCGCTCCCGTATGTGAGTCAGAATTAGATGGTACTAGCGTCATTGAGAAAAACCACACTTTGGAGAACAAAAGTTGACTTACCCGTCGAGTGCAAGAATGACTGAGCCGCTGGAGAAGGCGATCTATCTCCCGAAGCGCTGTATAAGAACGCAATCAAAACTGATGCACAATCTCGGACCATCAAAGTACTCACGTTTCACAGATCACAAAATCCGGTCTTGGAGTGATTCACATATCTTAGTGCATGACTGCAACATAGGAACATAACCAAACAACTAAATACCTGTCAGTGATCACAGCGAAACCTGAAGTTGATGCTCGGCTCGGAGTCGACGAAGACTCATCCACGACGGAGTCGGTGTGCGAAGAATTGAACACCCCCCAATCGTAGAGAGAACGGGACAGCGGACAACCACTCAAAAACTGCTTGATCGTGGAGATTATCGTCCCTGTGGTAGGTCTCTCCGCTTCTGGTGACCAGCAATATTGAATGAAACCCCAATGCGAGTTTTCTATTACCCGAGAAGGCGGTCGGCCCGGTCTTTGGCCCCTTGCCAACCGTAAAACGACAGCACAGTCTTCCCGAAATTCCGACCACGGTTGTTTACCGGACAATACCTGCAGAACAGATATAAGAACAGGACTTGATTTCGTGCCAAATGAACTTGCCTGGAGGGCAATACAGCCAAAAGAGTATATATCGCTCCTAGTGGTGCGGGTAAACGACTCCTCTAGATAGACCTGCTCGGGTGCAATCCACCGCAAGGCTCCTCCTGAACGTGTAGTGGATCTCTGGAGATAGCTCAGTGCTTCGGGAATATTCCCAATTAGGGAAGAATATCCAAAATCAACTAAACGTGGCTTATACTCTGCGTCGATAAGTACGTTGTTCTGCCGTATGTTGAGATCAGAATGGCACCGATGCTTTTGTGACTCACACTGTTCAGGTCACCGTGGACGACGTCACAAGAATGCACTATGGAGTGTTGTTTGACAAATGTTTGAAGATGGTAGTAGAGACCTACAATAGTTCAAGCCATTGGAAATCTCCAGGAGCTAAGTTACACAGTTAGACGACGCAGAAATGACCGACATAAAGTAAACGCACGAATCTGAGTCGCTGTACCTCATCAAGACGGTCATCATGCTTTGTCAAGAATTCGTGAAGAGATCCGTTGGGCATCCACAGCGACACTAATGACATGGAGCCTTCCAACCCGAATCCATACGCAACACCGAGGAAGGGAACGACATTGATGTGGTTCAGTCTCTTCCAAATCCCGAGTTCTCTGCGGAGCATCTGCAAGGCTATTCAGACCGCGTTTTCACTCACTACATGCATAGCCTATTACCTTGAGGGATCGATTGTCTCCTTCCATCGTATACTTAAATCGAAAAGCCTTCACGGCAGCCTAAAAAAAAAGTAATCAATTACGGTCAACCAGGAGTGAAACGACATGCCAAACCTGTCTTCGTGTGGATCCATCATGTAACCAACATTTATACACGTCACCGAAACCCCCTCCGGCTGAATATTGATTTCCGATTCTAACTAGATTTTCTGTGAGGTTTGGTGGCGGGGGAACTTGAGCGCTAATAAAGTCGATTTCGACCAAGCAGACATGTCAGACAATCACGCCACGGTGTGATGAGTAGACATACTGTAGGCGTGATGATTGGGAACGTTGTGGTGGTGTTGGGGATGTATTGAAATGTGAATGAAGTGCCGATTGTACGTTGATACCGGCAGACGTCTGAAGGGAAATGTAAGCGACTCGATGAATGGCCCTTGTTGGAAAGTACTTACAACTAACACTGGGTCAGAATCCTGTAGTCTTTCTGTGATTGAACGGGGTGCAAGAGGGAGCTATGAGGGCGTCAGGTGGAATGGTGCAGACCATACGGTTCACCTTGCCTGGAGCTGTGGGTAAACAATGAAACCGAGTACCAACGCATATATGATGGGAGATTACCGTTTTCTCGACGGAATTCAACCAAGATACGCGCCATACATATATATTTCCATCCACCCCTGCTGATATTACGAGTCCTTCAGAAGCGGAGAAATAAACATAGCGGACGGGATCAGGATGATTGAGAGGTTGTCCAACGGGAAGTCCAGAAGTTGCATCCCAGAATCGAACAGTGCAATCATCAGATGCGCTCGCAAGAGTCGATCCATCAGGGGAGAGGAAGAGGGAATTGATATAGTCGGTGCCTGTCCACTGCTTGATTTGCTGTCCCGTTTCGGAGTTCCAAACGCGGATGTTATCCCAAGATGCAGAAAAGAGCCTCCTGCTGCCATCGCGCGACCACAGAACGCATTTGACCATATCCGTGTGGCCTTTCAGTGGACCAAGCAGCGAATGACCATTGTTGACATCATAAATGTGGATGTCCTCGTTAGTGCAATATGCGAGTTTGTTGCTATCGGGAGAAAAGCACATGCTCCACACAAAGTCGTCCTCGGTGAGTTTGCCAGTGATGAGGGTGATCAGATCCCCATCCGAACCCATGGCATAAATCTTGATGTCACAGTCACAACCGATTGCAACGAGGTGATCGTCTGGCGATATTGCAAGGGAAATGACTGTGCTTGCACAATTCCATTCCTCGACAAGTGCGTGCGATTCGGCGTCCCATACTTTGATCCAATTGTTGGAACTGCTGACAATCTTTGTGCCTTCCCCAGTCACAGCAATCTTCCAAAAGTAATCGAGGCCTTCGTGCTCCATCGCTATCCCTATTTGCCCTCCACTTTCCAAATCCCAAACCTTTGCAGTTCCATCGCTATCGCCATAGCCAGTTACAACCCATAGTCCATCAGGATGACACGCGACGGGGAAGTCAAATTCACCATTATTCTCCCAGGCTTGAATGATCTTATGCGGCTGGCAACTACTGCCAGCATGCGGTTCTGATGTGATACTCGACATGCGTGCAGGTTAAGCTCTTTGGTGGAGGATGCGGTTTTGTGCCACGGAGTCAGTGAGGGTGGGTGATGAAGCGAAAGAAAAGGCGCCTGATTATACTTGAGCCACTACAGCATTTAAGTGCTACATTTGTGCCATTAGGCAATGGTCGCACGCTCAGCGCTCAACTTCGTGCCCTGCGGTGTTGCCGCCGTACGAAGTCGTTGCGGGACACGGACATGGGTGTCTGGATTGTTATTGTAATTGCCATCACCATCACCAACCAAATCGTGATCTGGGTCAGTGTCCCCATGGTTCGATCGCGCGCTTGCCATCACTCAAGCTCAAGGCACTCAAGCTGACTCGGTCGGCTTCGGCTTCGCTGGACGTGGTGGCTGTCAACCAGCCTGGAGCGGGGACGGCAATGGGGTATGGAACGGGCTTTAGAGAGGGACAGGTAGGACGATAGATCCACAGGGTCCAACAGGTCGATGGTTATGCTCAAGCCGAACCGGTTGAACTGTGCTGGGGACATCGAACTCGGCGAGGTGGTGCTGCCTGCGTCGCCGGTTCCGTTCCCGCTCTACTGGATCCACGTTCGCGTTCGCGTCGCCCAGGAGGCGGGAGAGGAGTGGTCGCCTACCGGTGAGTACTTTGATATTTTATTTTGGTTGAATGCTGACGTCGGGTCCTCCCCTCCAGATCTCCGTCTTACACTCGCACACTGCGCTATTATGTATTTTGGGTTCTCCTCTCGTCTTGCAGAGATCGGGCATCCGACTGGAATAGATTGTGGCGTGATCACCCGGGAATCATATCCCACCGGATTCTGCACGAGGCGCAGCAAGTTCACTACTATGGGCTCCCTCCAAGCGTCGCCCTTGCGTCTGTCACGACGAATACAGCCGAACTGCTTGGTCTGGATTGGATATATCAAGGAAGTTCCCGTGGAATATATTCTAGTTTTAAGTAAGAAGAGCAAGCCAGATCTTGTCATCTGGGACAGTCATCCACTGGCTCTCGGGGCTACGCCATTGCAGGTGTTCATTGACGGAATTCACTAACTCGAGGACGTGATACTGTACGCATCGAAGAGTTGACCAAGACCGGAGTACTCATGCGTTCTGATTTTTATTTCGTTTCGTTTCTTGTCCTGCTTGCCTTCTCTCTTCTCTATTCACAAGCATCTACCGACACGGACTCTTCTGCGCGCTTCCGAGACGCGACCGGCAAGGTAAAACCTTGGTGTTCGCGCAGAAATCAACGGAATAGACGACATCTTCCCGAGCATCGAAGTGTACCACCTTGATGTAAACATTAGCTCTGGCATCGTCTGCCCGCGCATGCACGCTAAAATTTGCGCCGAGATCGGCGCTTTTGTCGAACAGATCGAACAGCTGGAGGTGTGTTGTTGGTCGCGCGTGGCTCATCTCGCACGAAATCAAGGTAGATGACTATGCCATCACAGAATTCGCTCAAGGACAAATTCGATCGCCTGGAGTTTCGGAACACTTCGCCTTTCGGACGTGCGTAGATCGATCTATTTTCCATCTATCTCTGACACGTGCGGTCACACCGCAGTCTCTGGCACGCATCCCCGCACTGCAGAACATCATGCCGTCTTGCAGGGCGCTCTACCAACGAGTGACGCAAAACAAAACATGAATGCGAACGTGCGGTCGTCGGACACCCTCTCAGACTCGGAAAATGCCAACTCTAGATCGACGACTGGCGGCGTTTCGTCGATCCTCGTCACGGCGAGGGGAAACACCTGGTCCCAGTCCGTGTGGAGGAAGATAATGAATATGACGACGATGTCTGGTCCAACTCATCACTGAGTATGTGAAGGTCATGACGTGTGAGGACGGTTCCTGTCCTGGTCCGACAGGTGACAAGCGGGCGACATCGGGACCTCATCTGGTGTACCAGTGGGTCGATTGGAACGACCGTGGAGTGTATGAGAGTTTCCTCAGTCATGTCAACCGCAGAATCGTTGCTGTGGTGGCTCCGGGGGCGTGAAGGAGGACCTTGGCCTGGATTTCATTGGTACTCATGATGTGACACTCGGAGCCTTCATGAATTCAAGTTGAATGGCATCATCTCTGGGGCGCACGGACGCAACATAATAGCTTCTTTCCATCATCCTGGTTGAGCACAATCATTGGCACCAGTCGGGAAATCATACTTTGAACCATACGAGCCCGCCCGTGGGAAAGGACGGTGGAATTATTGTACTTGAATTTAAAGAGAACGCTACATACAAGCTTCAACTGAGGGCCGCCGCTGCCAGCGGCAGGTGAAGCTTTGAAGATGCTGAGATAGTACGAGGCTCTCACATCCATGCACGGAAACGCCTTCCATCGCGTCAAGCCTGATCATTGAGTACGGCGAGATGGCGATCTTAGGGTTCGTTCGTTCCATAATTTTTGCCTTTTTTACCCAGCGTCACGGTTTGCGAACCGGGACCTCACTATTCCTGGAGCCTTGGATATGGATACGGGAGGTAGTGACTGTACATTGTGCAAGGGGTGTCAATTTATTTGGAGCGTCGAGGTGGGAGAAGGGGGCTTTTGTCTTTAGCCAGTTGCCACATCAGAGTCGGGCATCACGAGTCAGCCTAGTACTTATTTAATTGGGGGGGACTCTTTCCACAGAAGGACTTCAAATCAACATCGACGAGGACTTGGAAATGGAAGCAAATGCAAGTGATAGTACTGGTGACTCCGAACACAGATACATTGTGTAAATGGCGATCTGAAACTCGAATCTAAATAAAATTTATACGCAGAAGGCTAAAACCATGTAAACGAGGTCAACAGTTATATGCGTCGAGCATCGTCGAGACCGATAATAGCGCAGAATAGTCCACCTCCTGAAGCCTACCGGACCCAGGAGTGACGTCCCTTGTTCTCAATGAACAAATTGCACGCGGTGCATACAGTGCAAGGTACCTAAGACCGCAACCTCTTAAAAGGGCGTTCCAAATCACAATTCGCTGCTGCCCTCCTATGCGCTCCGGTATGAGAGTCAGAATTAGATGGTACTGACGTCATTGAGAAAAATCACGCGCTAGAGAACAAAAGTAGACTTACTCATCGAGTGCAAGAATGACTGAGCCGCTGGAGAAGGCGATCCATCTCCCAGAGTGCTGTATGAGGCAGAGCAACGAAATGAAAACTGATGCACAATCTCGAACCGTCAAAGTACTCACATTTCAGAGACGACATGATCTTGTCTTGGAGTGATCCACACGTGTTAGCATGACTGCCAGCCATAGGAACACAACCAAACCACTACATACCTGTCAGTGATCACAGCAAGACCTGGAGTTGGTCTTTGGCTCGGAGTCGACGAAGACTCGTCCACGACGGAGTCAGTGCCAAGAGTTGAACTCCCCCCAATCGAAAGAGAACGGGACAGTGGACAGCTTCTCAAAAACAGTTTGATCGTGGAGATTAACGTCCCTGTGGTAGGCCTCTCCGCTTCCGCGGACCAGCAACATTGAATGAAATCCCAATGCGAGTCATCTATCACGCGAGATGCCGGTCGCCCCGGTCTTTGGCCCTTTGACAACCATAAAACGACGGCGGGGTCATACTGAACTTCCGACCATGGTTGTTTACCGGACAATACCTGCAGATATGAGAACAGGACTGGCCTTGTGCCGAATAGACTTGCCTGGAGGGCAATACAGCCAAAAGTATATATATCGCTCTTAGTGGTGTGGGTGAACGACTTCTCCGGATCGATCTGCTCGGGCGCAATCCACCGCAAGGCTCCTCCTGAACGTGTAGTGGATCTCTGGAGATAGCTCAGTGCTTCGGGAATATTCCCAATCAAGGAAGAATATCCAAAATCAACTAGACGTGGCTTATACTCTGCGTCAATAAGCACATTATTCTGTGGTCTGTTGAGATCACAATGGCACCGATGCTTTTATGACTCACGCTGTTCAGGTCACCATGGACGATTTCACAAGAATGCACTATGGTGTGTCATTTGACAAGGTTTTGAAGATGGTAGTAGAGACCCACGATAGTTCAAGCCATTGGAAATATCCAGAAGCTAACTTACAGAGTTAGACGATGTAGAGATGACCAATTATGAAGTAAACGCACAAGTCGGAGTCGCTGTACTACGTCAAGACGGTCATCATACTTTGCCAAGTATTCGTGAAGAGATCCATTGGGCATCCACAGCGATACCAACGACATGGAGCCCTCCAACCCGAATCCATACGCAATACCGAGGAAGGGGACGATATTGGTATGGTTTAGTCTCTTCCAAATCCCGAGTTCTCTGCGGAGCATCTGCAAGGCTATTCAGACCGCGTTTTCACTCACTACATGCATAGCCTATTACCTTGAGGGATCGATTGTCTCCTTCCATTGTAGACTTGAATCGAAAAGCCTTCACTGCAACCTGAAAAAGTAATCAATTAGGTCAACCAGGAGTGAAACAACATGCCAAACCTGTTTTCGTGCGAGCCCATCATGTAGCCAACATGTGTACACGTCACCGAAGCCTCCTCCGGCTGCATATTGATTTCCCATTCTGATGAGATCTTTCGTGAGGTCTGGTGGCGGGGGAACTCGAGTGCTAATAAAGTCGATTTGAACCGAGTAGACGTGTCAGACGGTGTAATGAGAAGACATACTGTAGGCATGATTCTTGGGAACGTGGTGGTGGTGCTGGGGATGGAGTGGAATGCGAATGAGGTGCCGATTGCATGTTGACTCCAGCAGCCGTCTGAAGGGAAATGTAAGTGACTCGATGAATAGCCCTTGTTGGAAAATACACACAACTAACGATGGGTCTGTGGTTGGGCGGGGTGCAAGAGGGAGCTATGAGGGTGTTAGTTGGGATGGTGCAGAATATACGGTTCGCCTTGCCTGGAGCTGTGGGTAGACGTTAACAATGAAACCGAGTACCAACGCATATATGATGGGTGATTACCATTTTCTCGACGGAATTTGACCAAGATACGTGCCATACGTATATATTTCCATCGTCTCCTACTGACACCACGAGTTCTTGAGAATGAGAAGCGAAGAAATAAATGTAGCGGACGCGTTCAGGATGTTCGAGATCTTGTCCAACGGAATCTCCAGAAGTTGTATCCCAGAACCGAACAGTGCAATCGTAAGATCCGCTCGCAAGAGTCGATCCATCAGGGGAAAGAGAGAGAGAGGTGATAGAGTTGGTATGTCCTGTCCACTGTCTGATTTGCTGTCCCGTTTCGGAGTTCCAAACGCGGATGGTTGTGTCCCAGCCTGCAGAGAAGAGCCTGCTGCCATCGCGCGACCACAGAACGCAATTGGACCAGCCTGTCAGCGGACCAAGCACCGGACGATCATTGTTGACATCATATACGTGGATGTCCTTCCAGGTGCAATATGCGAGTTTGTTGCTATCGGGAGAGAAGCACATGCCCCACACAACACCGTCCTCGGTGAGTTTGATGAGGGTGACCAGATCCGCATCCGAGCCCATGGCATAAATCTTGATGTCATAACCACCGACTGCAACGAGGCGATCGTCTGGCGATATTGCAAGCGAAAAGATTTTACCTGCACAATTCCATTCTTCGACAAGTGCGTGCGATTCGGCGTCCCATACTTTGATCCAATCCTTGGAAGCGCTGACAATCTTTGTGCCGTCCCCAGTCACAGCAATCTTCCAAAAGGAACCGAGACCTTCATGCTCCATCGCTATCCCTACTTGCCCTCCGCTTTCCAAATCCCAAA
The DNA here is from genome assembly GCA_038091415.1 of Leccinum variicolor. Classification (NCBI taxonomy): domain Eukaryota; kingdom Fungi; phylum Basidiomycota; class Agaricomycetes; order Boletales; family Boletaceae; genus Leccinum; species Leccinum variicolor. The sequence continues at coordinate 31,863 of JBBPOK010000100.1, read as the reverse complement.
CCTTTGCAGTTCCATTGCAATCGCCAGCGACAACCCATCCGTCAGGATGACACGCGACGCCGGGGAAGACCAAACCATCGTCTTCATTCTCCCAGGCTTTAATGATCTTATGCAGCTGGAAACTACTGCCAGCATGCTGTTCTGATGTGTTACTTGACATGCGTGCAGGTAAAGCGCTTTAGTGGAGGATGGGGTTTCGTGCCATGGAGTCTGTGAAGGTGGGTGATGAAGCGAGAGGAAAGTGTCTGATTATACTTGAGCTACTACAGCATTTGTGCAATGAGGCGAAGGCAGTGTATGGTCGCACGCTCACTGGCAGCGCTCAACTTCGTGCCCTGTGGTGCTGCCGCCGTACGAAGTCGTCCCGCGACATGGACATGGGTTGTCGGGATTGTCGTTGCCATTTCCATCACCATCAACAACAAAATCGTGATCCGGGTCGGTCCCCCCATGGCTCGATCGCGCCCTTGCCATCACTCAAGGTCAAGGTCAAGACTCGGTCGTCTTCGTCTTCGCCGGACGTGGTGGATCGGGAGCGCGATCGCGATCGCGATTTAGCCATGGCCAGGTAAGTATGGGGACAGGGTCGATGAATCCGCGGGGTCCAACGGATCGACGGTCGCGCTCAAGCCGAACTGGTTGAACTGCGCTGGGGACGTCGACCTCGGCGAGGTGGTGACTGCCTGTGTCGCCGGTTCCGTTTCGGCAATAACATCGTCACCGGTATCTACTGGATCCACGTTCGCGTTCGTGTCCACGAGGAGGCGGGAGAGGAGTGGCGTGAGCAGCTTGGTGCATCAGTGGCGGTCGCCTATCGGTGAGTACTTTGATCTTTTATCTTAGTTGATGCTGACGTCAGGTCTTTCCCCCAGATCTCCGTCTTACACTCGCACACTGTCTCACCTTCCGCTATTTGGGGATTTAGGGTCTCTGTCTCTTGCCTCTTGTCTTGCAGAGATCGGGCGGTTGACAGTGTGGCCGCGGCAGCTGTAACGAGCATGCAAAACGTTCCTGGACCCTTTGAGCCTGAGGGGGCTCCAGATTTAGCATGGATGCGGCGTGGATGGGTTGCGACGTTGACTTGTCGCAACCTACCCACGCCGTTTGCCTACTAAGACGATGACATAATCAATGCTGTCCAGCCCTCAGGCTCTAAATCACTTTTTGGAATGAGTCGGCTCCGGGTCAGCTTTCGTGTGTCCACTGTCGGGAGATCGTGACACTGGAACTACTAGGCTTAACTCTCAATAGAGCCCAGACCACGGCAGTCGAACTGAGCCAACTCGATCGTGCTACTCCCTCCCTATCTCGAAAGACGTACTTTGATGGCGGACGTTCTAGTAGCAAACACCTGTTCCCATATCACGTTTGTTCGCAGAGCGTCCCAATTCACTCTTCCTTCCAACTGACACCGCGAAGATGCATCGTACAGGAATTGTATGTATATCTTTTGAAGAAATGGCAAAGTCGATCACTTATAAGGAATACCCTTCTTGCGAGCCTGAGTCCACCACGACTTACCATAGCAAGGTCGTCTCGGACCTTACTTACTTAACGCGAACACGGGGCCAGTGTTAAAAATTATCGTACACAGTCATTACATATCTCCTCAACCGAAGGGCAAGTCTACTTTGACATGCGCGTTCTCAAACTCCAGCCTTGTCGACGCTCGAAGCCAAATTTAAAGCCTTCATTCTCTCCACGTCTTTTCTCGCAAGAATCCTCGACGTCCTGCAGCGGACCTATGGTAGTCACCATATCGTGAATCGAAAACTGACCATCCTTTGTAGAACTGTGGCATGGAACGTTTCGTACATCACCAAAGCCGGTCCTTTCTCGACTATAGTCAAATGCCCTCCAAAAAATATGCACCCACTAACACAACGATATATCAGTATCTCTACAGACTGCAAGCGCCCACATCATATTGAACATTGTCCTTGTCCCCGTCTTTTTCAAATCTGTACCTATTCCCGTACCCGTACTCAGCCTCTTCGTCCTTTGTATTTACTCGTAAATCGTCAACGCATTGAACGTGAAATACGCGTTTTTGAACGCAGAGGGGTTGGAATCGACATAAGCTGCAACGTGTATGCATGTCAGATTCGACTTGGGATCAACTGCGACAAAGAAAAATACTGACCATTACACGTCGACGGACAACCAGATGAGCTGTAAACATTTCCGGCCCACGAGCCGCCTGTGGGAAGAACACCAGAAGGGAAGACGGGGGGAGGAAGGAGGAAAGGGATCGGTGAGTGTCCATAGCACCGTCCTCGGAATAGAGGCTGGAGAAGAGAGTATACATACAGAAATCGAGATCTATTACGATACTCATTGCACCGAGATGGGACTCGAAATCACAATTGTTGCTACTCGGAAAGTATGCCGTGGGCGTTCCCTGTCGACGAGAAAAAAAAGGAAAGGGTGAAGCGAGAGTAAGGCATCGTATGAAATACATACCCAATTACTCGTATCAATCTTTGAACCAGGATTCGACACGTCTTTCGGAACAGACGCGTCATATCGCGACCAGAAAAAAATCTGGATGTATGAGGGCGTGCGCTCGATCACATACCTAATGTTTCCCACCAGCGACATCGACATCGCATACCATATCAACATCGGGATTCATCATGTCAACGGGGAAACGTGAACCCACCATCCTCCGCCGGCCGCATTGAACGATGGACCGTAACTGTTGGCCATGTTCACCGTGACACCGCAGGACGTGTTGTCCGTCTCCCACGCGTTGCAATTACTTCCTTTGCTCGTCCTGTCGGGGCGGCATGGTCAGCACCTTGCCAATAAAGACACTTCCAGAGAACCGGACGCTCACCCGGTCATCTTCCGATTCGCAGGCATCGTGCAACCTGCATGTCGACAAGTCAGCGGCGGAGACGATCGACGATCGATGATCAGCGTGCATCACAACAAAGTTGGAGTGGTGGGTGGAGATAAGATAAGAAGGAAACAAAACGTACCTGGTCCCGTGTGTAGTGTGATAGAGTCAGGTGACTGGTTGTTGACGCCTTCGACGATGTCGATCTCTCCCTGATGCGTTTCAACGAGATCATGAGCATCGATACATGCACGTCATGGAAGTGACTCCAAATAGACGTCTCGGCTTACCCCGTTCGGCCAGTTTGGGCCAAGTTCCTACAAGCGATCGAATTGATTGTTCAGCCGAAATTAGAAAACACGTTGCTTCGGGACCGAACGTACCCTAAATATTTGTTCGTCACGGGAAGTGAGAAGCGAAGCACAAATAAAAGATGGGATTCGACTGACCCTGCGTAGTCGATCGCGTGAATATGGTAACAGACTCATCAAGAAGAAAAGAAGAAAAGCAGGTGGGGAGGAGAGAGGACATACAAACAGCTGGCCACGTGCCACAACCCTCGGGCATATGTTCAATGTCGAAGCTGTGCAAAGGGAGTGAGGTTGACGGAGGAACGTACTCCAAAAAACACCTGCATAGCGACGTGGTTGGTGTACTGTTTGAAGGAGACCAGGTCGAATGAGTCGCGCCCCGGTCCCGTCGCATTGAGCACGGTGGTGCTGTCCGCGCTGAGCGTAACCTTATGTCCAGAAACGCTCACGAGACCTTTGGAGCGTGCTGTTTCCAGATCGATGTAGTTCCTATGGTGTCGAGCGTCAGCGACCTACAATTCCCAACAAGACAGAGAAAGCGTGAGAGGGGGAAGAATAAGTGCGCATACACTCGTCCCCCATTAGGATCTCCGTTCGTCGCCCAGTTGAACGCATCGACGAAAGCTTCGCCTGTCAGGCTACTTGACAGCGAGTAGGTCGCCGACAACCGCACTGCTGAGAGGAGGACGAGACCGTTGACCAACGACTTCCAATTCATGGTCGTGTTCTGTAAGTGAGGAAGGGAAATGATTGGGACGTACGACAGTATATACGGTGGTGCATTTATACTGTACCGACACCACATATACGTTGCCACCGGGAATTCGATGTTGTCATTGATCCAAACACGATTTCGTTCATTTCCATCGATGGAACTGGCAGGAAGGACCCTCCCGGTGGATATATGTACGATAATGTAATTGTGCAAGTATACCTGTCACAAACACAGTGGTCAGGCGTACCTATACACGCATACAGACGTTCGATACGTACATATGACATCTAACTCAGCCCGAAACTTGCTTATGGGGGATGACAACGGGCAAGGGCAAGGCAGGAAACAGAAAATACGCCTCTTCTGACAGGATGAATCAACGATGGCACAGAATTAGATCGATCTCTGGAACGCACCTCAGAATTCAGAGACCTTACCATACCCATTTTGGATCAGAATGTGAAGGACGACCCCGAAATCTCGATCATGGCGAATCGCGAAGTGCACCCATGCTGTCCCTGGAGTCGCAACGAAGTCCAGGGCCAGCTTCGTTGTCGTCATATCGCTCCAATGACAATTGCTTTGTTGTGTTGTTCTCCGCAACGGTGGAGCCTCTGAGGCATTCAACGTAGAAAACCGGAAGGAGATATGAGCCAACCACTTTGTGGCGGGCGAAAAAGGAATGTTAGCACCACTCACGATCTCTTCTTTTGGCCACTAGTCGATGGTAAGTCACAGGGGTGGACCCGTAGGAGAAGAGTCAGGGCCTCGGGGCTTGGGCGGTCACGTTTTGTATATACATACCATCGGCTGCTATTGCTCACGTTTCTTTGAACGGGTGCATATTGAAGGTGTTCGCGAAGAGTTAGACTCCGATGCGAACGCACTGAATATGCCTCAATAATGGGGCGGGTTGACCAGTGGGATGTACGCGGCGGTCCTTGTACGAGGAAAAGAACACCGCACGTGCCAATGACTGAAATGTGCGTCTGACGATCCGACTACCACTGCAGGATGACAGAAAGTGGCGTCTCCCGAGGCTCTTTCCATGTCTGCGACGCCGCCGGCGTGGCGCTTCCCGTCTTGTCAAGACATGACCTGTTACTAAGTACATAGTAGGCTAGGTCAGAAAATTATTCCAATGATTAGAATCGTTCAGAGCAGAAACAGACCCTGTTCTGGACCTGTGACAGTGGTAGTCTGCTTTCATAAACGAGGGTTGTTTTAGGCAGCAAGAATCCGAAACTACGCAGCTTGTTATCATGAGTGTCTGTCAATGCTCTGCCATTTTTGCCGTTCGGCGACCCGGACTTAGGAGTTAAGTTTGAAATTGCAGTCGTTCACCGACACCAGGATTCCGCGCTCAAGGTTTTCCCAGTAAGGTTTCTTTGTGGGCACCTCATATTCATAGCTCACTTACATGCTTGTAAGCATCCGACAATGTATTAGTCAAAACCCGACAGTGTCGGCGAACCGAAGTCGAAATCGAAAACCAGCAACAAAACTGTTTTGGTGGAACCAAAACAGCGCTCAATTGAAACAGGGTGATTTCTACTCTGAAGGTCCTACTATGATCGTTTGATGGGGAATACCGAGAGCCAGTGTTCAAATGAGGCTTAGTCGGCTTTGGGCAAGGGTCTTGCACGCTGGGGATTGTCGTGACATCACCCGTGCTTTCCCCCCACCCGTAACATAATACCTGGCTCATGATCAAGATCGCCCTCGAGCTTTTTTGCCACACCACAGCCGTGAGTCACACCACAAAGGTTTAGTAGATATTGTGACATCAGAAATTGCTCACGATCGGGGAAGATCAATGTCCACATTAGAGCCTGAGAGGCCTGGCAGCACGGGCTAGTGCACCCCGTTTTCCTTCCCATTCTACGCACCCCTGGCTCGGTCCGACATCGGTTGGAGCCCTCTGCACAATCACTTTGTAAAATGGCCGCAGTGCGGCTGCTCGACTTGCATACCTGGAAACAATCACATATAGGGGCAATAATCCTGCATCGCGTACCGAACGACCGATTTCATTTCCGATAGATGATCCGAACCCGCACTCGAGCGGTATCCTATTACTTAGCTTCATCCACGACATCAGCGTTCGTTTTGATAGACGGCCCGAACCCCGTCACCCGACGGCTCTGCGGAGCGGTTATATCCTGATTACTTGCAGGAATCCGGATTCTCCTTCAGCTCCGAGAAAGTCGCTACAAAGATAATATTGATTTGTTCATAGGGGAACAGTAGATACTAGTTGATGGTGGATCAGGCGTACGTTCTCGAAGTTCGGATAACTTGAATATATCAGGAGCTCACTGCGTCGTATAGTGATTTGTGGTTCATTCCTCGCGTTTTCTTCGCATTCGTTCGGATTTATATGGCATTTGCTGCGCCATGCTGGGGTGGCTTCTTCTGATGCGTAAATATAGGTCCCCATTTTACTTTCATTTACCAAGTGGCGTCAAGTGTCCACTGCGTATCTTGCTCCACACTTCCGCAGGTGGCCAAAGTAACTGACCGATTGGCGTTGTGATATGGACGGAATCAGAAGACGATGCAGAAGGGCGCCAGACTAGGAAGAACGAAATAGCCGATTGTGAATCGGGCATCGGAACGGCGCGTAAGACGTGCGTGTATGTGCTTTGGACTGCAACATTATGCAGCTCGTATGCTTTCTATGGCATGTTCTTCTGTTGGCCAGGAAACCCTTCAATCGATACCTTGAGCACTTAGGTCGACGGAAAACCGGGTAGTAAGTCTCTCTGATCCACCGTTTCTAGTTCAGGGCTGACATGTCGTTGGCGTAATAAATCTACGGATCAGAGTGATCGAGCTTGGTCCACGACAACAAAAGATCCATTACCTATTGAATATTACGATTAAACAAGTTTCAAGGGGTATATCAAATATTGCAAACGAGAGAAACTGGCTACCAATGGCGGGGCTTTTTGTGTCCGCGGGGAACATGGAGGAAGGGTATCCCCCCGTCCAGATCCCCGTCCTCGTAGATACTCAACGAGTTGAAAGTGAAATACGCGTTGTTGAACGCCGAGGGGTTGGAATCGACATAATCTGCCCAACATGTTAGACAACCGGAATTCGACGGCTCGGATCTTTGTTCACGATCCAAAAAGGAGGGAATACTGACCGACACATGTTGACGGACAACCAGATGCGTTATAAAACTGAGGCGCTCCGGCCCATGAACCACCTACGTGACAAGAATAAGGGGAAGAAGCAAGGGGTCAGTGATAGAATTTCCATGGCATCATTCTCGGAACCGAGACAGGAGGAGGAATATACATACAGAGGTCGAGATCGATCACGATATTGAATGGACCGAGGTGGGTGTTGAAATCACAATCGCTGCTGCTCGGAAAGTATGCCGTGGGTGTGCCCTGTCGATGAGAAGGAAGGAAGGAAGGAAGGAGAAGCGAAAAAGTATCAGCGCTTCAACTCCCGACCCACACCGTTCAGACACGGAAAAGTTTCGGAATCCGTACCCAATTGTCGGTATCAATCACTAAACCCGGCCACGACACGTCTTGCGGAACAGACTCGTCGTCTCGCGACCAGAAAAAGATCTTGATGAATGAGGGTGTGCGCTCGACCGCGTACCTGAAATTCCGACGACAAAGTCGTTGATGCCGTTATTGTCATCGTCATGTACATCAAATCAAGAGGAAACGTGAACCCACCAACCTCCTCCGGCGGCATTGAACGACGAACCATAGCTGTTGGCCCCATTGACTGAGACACCGCAGGATATGGTGTCCGACGCATACACATCGCAATTCGTTCCCTTAGTTGTTCTGTCGGAGCGTGGTGTGCGGTGAGTAACCTTCCCGGTGGAGACACCTACAGAGAACCTTGCGCTCACCCGGTCATATCCCGATTCGCAGGCATCGTGCAACCTGAAGGTAATAGTTAATTGCAGGGAGAAACGATCAATAATCAGCATGACATCGAGGGTGGGCAGTATGAATATGGGAATGACAAAAAGGGAGCGAAACGAACCGGCGCCCGTGTGCAGAGTAATGAGGTCCTTCGTCTGGGTGTTGACGCCTTCGACAATGTCGATTTCTCCCTGACGCGTTTCATCGAATCGTCGGTTTATGATACATCAAGGGAAGCCCTTACCCCGTTCGGCCAGTTTGGGCCAAGTTCCTACGAGAGAGATCAAACAGCTCAGCCAGATTTAGAAAACACCTTTTCGGGACCGAACGCACCCTAGAAATTCGTTCGTCACGCGAGGTGAGAAGGGAAGCACAAGTACAAGATGCGATTCAACTGACCCTGAGTCAAATGCGTGAGCTCGGTAACAGATTCAAGAAGAAAAAGAACATAAGGCGGGGAGGAAACATACAAACAGCTGGCCATGTGCCACAACCCTCGGGCATATGTTCGATGTCGAAACTGCGGAAAGGAAATGAGATTGACGCAGTGATAGAGTCCAAAAGTACACCTGCATGGCGACATGGGTGGTATACTGATCGAAGGACACGAGATCGAACGAGTCACGCCCCGGTCCTGTCGAATTGAGCACGGTGGTGCTGTCTGCACGCAAGGTGACCTTGTTTCCATCGACGGACACAAGACCTTTAGACTGTGCTGTCTCGAGATCGACGTAATTCCTGGGTCGAATGTCATCGAGGGGGAGAGAGAAGCGAAAGATGAGGAGGCGTACACCCGTCCCTGGTTGGGATCACTGTCCGTTCGCCAGTCGAACGCGTTGACGAAATCGTCGCCTGTTAAGCTGTTCGACTGCCAGTAGGTTGCCGATGATACACAACGCGCTGCTGCAAGGAGGACGAGACTGTTGACCAACGAGTTCGGAACCATGGTTTGCTTTTCGTGAGCGAAGAGAAGAAGAAAAAAGAAATCGGAACTGACCGTCGGCGGGCTATATTTGGCCAGCAATCCAATGGCCTGTCAATAAATTGCATTTACGTGATCGATGGATGCGCGACAGCGACTGGGGATTCGGCGTCGTTATCCACGATCCTGAGGCCTGAGAGTTGGTTGTTCATGTTCGCCACATCGACCGAGCTGTCGATTGAAAGATCACTGAATGCGACGATGGCAACATGCCTGCCACGCACCTGCCGAGCAAGGCAACAAGGGACACAGTGACAAAAGGACTTCAATGATGCCGTGATATCCTGGACCCCTTCAAGTTCGGAGTACACCAGTGACTTTCAATGCCCGAAAGGGGCAACGGAGCGCAATTCTTGTCGTGTCGATGCACATTTCCACAGTGTCGCCGCCGCCCGGTGTCTATGATACTGATACTTTCCGCAACAAACGGCCTTTGACTTTGCTCGGAAGCGTTTTGAAGTTCAACCGGGGAGAAGCGCGGAGGCGAAATTACATAAGGCGGGTCTATTACGGCATCAGAGTTCAAAACCAACTTCTTGCCGACCGGGCGGCCCGGCTAGTTGGACTACCGCATGAGCCGACTCTTCCCTAGCGAGTCACATCTTTGAGAATAAAGTACAGGTGGGTTCCAACTTTCGTCGCTGGTGACTCATTTACCTATAAGCTGGTACGGTGATAAGTGGCCCATTTGGCATGCAATGGAGATGTTCAAGCCTCGTTCGATCGACTTGGGGTCCATGGTTTTCACGGTAGTAGGGAACCTACATGCACCACTGGCATGCTTCCCCGGAGTCAGAATCCTCCGTCTCCATCGGCAATGTCGAGCGCCTGGCTCATGGTCAGTGGGGCGTTGTCTAGGTAGGACTAAACTTGCACCCCGCTTTCCTCCCCCGATAACAATCACAATTCGACTGCTTGACTTAAACACCTGGAAACCAGGGACAAATGAATGAGCCATACGACCGCTCTCATTTCCGGCAGGTGATTCAAATCCCTAACAGACTCGTGTCATCCAAACAGTATCCTATTGGCCTCCTCCGTGACCGCCGCATTATCAGCTCCCGAAGCAGTATCAGCGACGAACCGCTCGAACCCTATCGCCCGACGGCCCTCTGGGGTGGTTATGTCCTGCGGGGTCGCACGACCGAGGAACTTGGATTCACCTTCACCTCCGGGAAAGTCGCTGTAATGGTGGATGTCAATATGACGGGTATGGATGCTTTTAGGGGAGGGCGTAGTCAATTAATATGACAGGAACTCACGGCGCAGGGAGACCGTGGACGAAATTCTCTCGTTGGGTTCGGAGGTAGGAAGCGCTAGTGGGATAGCCATTCACGATTAGGGTCATCAAGGCAAGATTGGTGTAGAGTCGGAAGCCTTACTTTTTCACGCACAGCGGGACAGCTGGGATGTACAACACCGAGGAGTCTTCCTTGCCCCCGTGTTCCCCTTCAACAGCGTGTACCGTATCGCAATGCCCTGACGCCGCCCGGGTCAGTCGCAATCAGTTGTTGGTCACTGCGTTCGGCAAGTCCTTCGGCACTGGGCACTCACAATATACTTGATCCCCAGGTTCGATCCTCGGAATGGACACCATAGTTTCCCCGAGTCTCAGATGCGGATGTGTGACCTCGTTCAGTTCCTGTGTCTTACCAGGCACGCTGCCGGGGAATTCGCTGCCTTCGAGGTTTAGTTCCCAGTCTTCTGCAGCCAGACTTGCTGTGCTCTGATTCATCTGCGTGGTGATGCTACGCGGTTTGAAGAATGGACGAAGGATGACGTATGCGGTTGCGAGGGAAAGCATGGGGAGGACGCGTAAGGTACCTTCGCCGACGCCCGTATAGGACATGGACGTCCATCCTTGCCAGCAACGCAGGATCGTACACTGGTTCCTGTATGATGCACCAGTAGGTTGTGAATGAATGTGTCATTTCTTCAGTGTGTCCGTACAACGGAGCCAAAGACAGACGATGACATACGGCGCATTGTATAGATCTTGTTTTGCGTTCACCCTCCAGACGGCATCGAACGGGTCGAACGACTCCCAGCCCCTTGGATCGCCAGATAGAATCTTGCCCCACACTCTTCTGAACACTGGATCCTCCCATCGTTCGACGCTTCCTCCGTCGATGTGTGGCCCGATCGCAAACGAACGGTCCCCGGGGGTGCGTATCCGTAGACGGTCAAAGTAGCTTATGGGCGTCGAAAAGTCGGCGGAATGGAGAAAGGGAGCGGAGGAGCGCCAGAGGGACAGGAGGGCCTTTTGGGTGTTGAGCAGAGCAGGGTGCGTGCGTGCCTCGATCTGTGGTTTCGAATTGTACAGCTCGTATGCTTGGATGTTGTCGGCGGGGAAACCTGTGGATCAATGCACTTAGCGTTGTCGGTGGACGGCGGGTAGTATGATATCACCTTTTACAGGGTTCGCCGCGATGTAATCTTTGATGCGACGTTTCCAGTCTAATGCTTCCTATCATCCGTCGCGTCGTTGTCGCCATGACCTGGTGAGTGTACTCACTTCTTTCGGAACACCCCCCGTAACAACTACGACGCCAGTCTTTCGAATCGCATCTCTTTGGCTTCCCGATAATCCAACCTCGACGTCTCTGTAGGAAATCCGTGGCACGATCTCGATAACCAATCAATAAGCATAGTGACGCAAAGTGGGGGTAGGGAAGCTCACATTCCCTCTGAGGGAAATGATCTCTCGCACGCGTGGTTCGAGAGCGTTGATCACCCCTCTCCAAGCCAGCTCGAGCGTATCTGGCTGAATGGCCATGTCGCGCAACACGTCCTTCTTCACGTCCGCGAACCGTGCAGGGAGCGGTGCGACGTCGACCTTTGGGCCGAGCGTTGTGAACACGTCGGCGATAGTGCCACTTTGCTTGGCTCCTCGTGCGCCTTCGGTCATCATCGTTGCGACGCGGATACCTGCAGTGGGGGTTGGACAACAGAGGGCATGGCTCCGTGCTAGAGAGGGGAAGGATAACATCGTCAAAAGTCAGGGAAGAGATCGATAAGGATCCGCTTCTCTCACATGGTGGAGAAGCCTTTCAAAGACGTAAACGATATTTTTATGCGGCAGATAAGCATCACACGTAGATCAAGTTACTTGGAATCCTTCAACGCTTCCTAGCTTTTTGTGTCGCTGACAGCTAGTATCTTCCCACCAAAACACAATAGCCACTGATCTAAAAAAAAGTTGATCTGTTTCAAGTCATCTTGATCTTCAATCTTCCAACAGCATCGTAAAGCGATTTGTGTCAAAACGAAGAGAGTTATCATGCAGGGTTGCTTGGTCCACGACAAAAGACCGATGGAAGATCGTTCACTGAGTACACGTGTGTATGTCCAAATTGGGAGCAGTGTAGCGCGGGCAGAGGTCGACGTTTCTCTACCAATTCCCATAAACTTATCCCCACTCGATCCGCGTCCTCCTCCCTCTCCACCATCCACATCAGATCTCCTCATCATGTCCCTCAATACCCTCCCCTACGATCTTCTCTTCAACATCGCTCAATATCTCGCCATCGACGACATCCACAATCTCCAGGCGGTGAGTACTACGAGTCGCTCGCGTATCCCATCGCTCATTCGCGGATCTTAGACTTGCAAATCGTTGCGGACGTTCACTCTCACTCGGCCCGTCTACCGTGCTCTCGCACACGGCCTACTCGCCCGCTCCCGTCCACTACCCCTCCCCGCCTTCCAACGCCTATCGGACCTTTCGACACGCAACCTCATCAAAGCCGTCGACAGGGCCCACAGCTTCGAAAAGGCCTGGAGGGTCCGCGCTCCTCGTCCCGCACGCACCTCCTTCTCATTATCCGGATCTGCTCCCCCATCCACCTCATCCGACAAACCTGGCCAGTGGTACACCAAGATATCCGCGCCACCCAACGAAGAAATCGATTGGTTATCGCCGATTACGTCTTCGTACACCCTTTGTGCGACAAAGAGCGGCCGCGTGATTTGCTGGGACGTCGCGCGTGACATCTGTCTTGCCGAATGGGACCCGCGGACCCTATCCGCACAGTGTGGAGGCGGAGAGCAGAACCTCAAGGACGGTCACAAACTAGATCGCCGCAGGTTAAAGGAAGAAGACGACGACGAGGACGAAGAGGGCGGGCAAGTGGACGGCGAGAAGAAGTGGGAGTTATGGAAATGCCGTGTCGAATTCGACGAACGAGCCGTGTACTTTACGATGGCAAGAGTTCTCGAGGGATCGTGAGTGTACTATCAGTGTACTTGTTGCTTCACTGATATACGTCGACAGCTATGACGACAACCGAGTAATGGAGTTTGTTCTCATGAAACTTGCGTTTCCTCCCGAAGTACACGACTACTACCCCTCTCCAATGTCCCAAACCTTGTCGTTCACGCCAGAATCTCACTGTTGTTCTCCCTCGAAAAGTCCGGCCAACTCTCCCCCGCCTTCTTCTCAGGGATCATCCCCACGAGATTCGACTCTCCTCGCATACAGCGTGACCACAGAGTCTACCTACTCCAGCCGTTCGCCCTTGTCCACCCGGACTACGTCCCCTCTTCCTGATTGCACCGAGTGTATCAGAGAGACACCAACGACGGCCCTTTCAGTCTATCCATCGCCTTCCGGTGGTCGGTTAATGCATCTCCGAGGGTCATTGCGCGCGGGGATTCTTTTCGATCCTCCATTACAGCCTACGCTCGAACGGAAACCCGTCTTCTTTCCGCTAACCTCCTTTCATACAACCGGAGTCGTCATGAACGTTTTCTTGTTGGATCCGCCCCGTCGTCTTTTGAGCGCATTTGTATGGGTGGCGAGTAGTAATACCATTGGTGAGCTGCTGAGCAATTTCGACTATTCTGTATATTGATCACATTCATTGAAGGGTTGTATGTTTTGCTGGACTGGGCCAAGGACGAGTACGTCTTCGTAGATACCGGCGTTGGCTGCGTGAGTACCCCATTCCAAGTGCATATATGCGGGAATCGCTGACCATAATTGTTAGCTCATATCCTCGAATTGGTCGTGCATACTGCACGAGGACCAGATTGTGATCCACTCGGAAGAAGCGGACGCCGCGTACCAACACTTTTATCCGCTCAGCATCCTCCGCAACTATGCGAAACCACGGAAGCCGAGTCTGCTCGCGAACCGGATCCATAACCACGATTGCGATACGGCTGTGGTTCAGGACTCGTCGGCGTCATTGTCGCGAGAATTCCACAGGGATGATTTGCCTATGATTTCGTGTCGACTGTCGCCCGTGAAATCGATATCGAAGAAGTTTGTCTTTCCTAGTGTTCATGCTGGTGCTGGTGGAACGAGCAGCCATGATGATGACGACGATGACGACGATGGCGATACGACCTCTGGTCACGCGAGTGGATCGGTGCAGGACGTTGAAGAGCAGCTCGAAGGTGGATCGCCGGCTTCCAGCGAAAGCGATGCACGTCGTCATGACGGCTCTGGATACGGGACTGAAGACGACGATGGGTGGTCACAGGAAGCGGTGGCGGAGAGATCGAGGTCGAAGGGGAAGGGAAGAGCTGTCAGCGAGGACAATGTCGATGAAGACGACCCCAGACCGTCTCGATCGGCGTCATCGACGAGAGCAAAGGACAAGGGTAAGCTGCGGGATGTAGATGCGAGACGGGGGACAACGCAAACTGGGACTTTGCCCGGGTCCGGGTCTGGGTCACATCACGGCTCTCCCAGCAGTGTCCACGCGTCTTCTCCGAATGCGTCATCGTCATCATCATCATCGACGGTGACGCCAACGCCCTCCCCTGCTTTATCGCATAATCTCGCTACTGCTACGACAACTACTACGGCAGCATCATCGCCAGCGCCTCCGCCGACGCCTGCACCCAACCCATATCCATTCCCGCCGTGGTACCCCGAGTCCGCGCATTTCGTTCGACAGTGGTGGCCTACACTGCCAGGCGTTCCGCGGTTGAGCTGTACGGTTGTTTTGCTGGCTGCGCACGATCCAGATACGCATCGGACGCGGTTTGTGTTGGCGCAGCACTATTTCCGGGTTCCGATCGTCGGAGAGCACACAAGCCGGGGCGGGGGCGGTGAAGGTGAAACAGAAACAGATAAGGAACAAGCGGAGGAAGAAGAGGGCGACGACGAGATGCTTCACCTGTGGTACGTCTCTACGCCATTCGAGGTGGTGTGTGTTCTGGACGGGGCGAGTGAGAACGAGGATGATGAGGAGGCTGGGGACCGACCGCGGCCGTTGGTCGCGGTTGACTTTGGACATGCGGTGTGGATTGAGTATGCGGCGGAGCCTGGGGGGGTGTATGGGGTCGATGCGTCGAGGTTGGTGGGGCATGCTGCATTTGAGGAGAGTGAGGGGGAGGGGGAAAGTGGGGATGAGGATGGGGACAGCGAGGATGAGGGGTTATTTGGTGGTATGTTGTCGGAGGATGGGGGGAGTCGGGCTTCATTCACTTCGAATGGAGTGGGAGGGCGGAGGCGCGATCCATCTGGACGAAGCGGGAGCGAATCGACCACGACGAACACGACGAGCAGTACGACGAATACGCACGATGGGGACGGAACGATATACGATCCGCGGCGGCATCGGGTGCCCAAGTGTCTTCGGTTCGTGACGTTTCCGCCTGTGTTTACTGCTGTTGAGCGGAGGCGTGTTGGGAAGGGGAGGATTGGGGGTGGGGTGCGGAGTGGTGGCAGGGGAGGGGCGTGGCGAGAAGAAGCGGTGGTGCGTACGTTGGAGATACCGGACGAGCTGGATCTGGACGGGGTGGAGACGATCAACATTGATCAGAGTCAGGGGGCTGTGATTTTGAGTGTGAAGGAGGGCAAGATTTTCATACTGCGGTATGAATGAGGGGGCGAGTATAGTATACTGTTGTACGACAGTCTACAGCTGCATGCATACCATAAAGCTCAGTAAAGTCCACGACGTCGACTTGACACACTTTTTTTTTTTTCCTGGAACGCACATAGAAGACGAGGGCGCACGGTGGTAATGATGCAGCCAGAGCGGCCTCGTGTGCCACAGGATGGCCCGCAGCAATGCGGCTTAATAGATAACCCAAGAGCACGGGACATCCACGATGGTGATGGGTTAAGAGGGGGGGTGGCGGTAACCTGAACTTGAAGGCGAGGCGCACTTCGTTCTTCTTCCTCTTCCACCGTCGTCGTAGTACGACTGTCATCCACCCGTCACCACCCCGCCGATTCTAGTAACACGCAAACAAACATTGGGTTTTACTGTCGCAGAAGAGCCCAAGTTGCTCCGAGTCGCCACACTCGACTACTAGAAGCGCACACAACTGATTCTACTCGACGAACACGCCTCCCCACTTGTTTCCGTCACCGCCATCGCTGCCATCGCTACCAATCGCCAATCACCATAGCCTAATCTACAATGTCCAACATGTTCAATCTCTGGGCCAACAACAAGCCCTCGACCCCAAAACGAACGAGCACGCTCAAACCTGCGCCGCTCGCGCCCAAGCTCACGACCACCGCCACCACATCTACCAGCGCTTCTGCAGCCAACACATCCAGGACCGCCACGTACCCTTACCCCACTCCCCCTCCCGCTCCACCCGCAAGTCATCCTACCGCTGTTCCCCTCCAATACCCCCCGCCAAATGAGGCGCAATGGGAACACGTCAGACACACGGGGTCGCCCTCCTCGCCTGACGACGACATGTACGTTGATCTGGAAAACGACAAAAATGACGAGGATGAGGACGAGGAGGAGGGTACGCTGGAGCGTCTCGGGTACAGCCAGCTCGACGGGGAGCGCCCGCCTGTGGCGCGTGGCGCACCGATTTCAGCTTCGACCATGGGTCCACCGATCCCAGCCAAACCTCCCGGTCCATCGCAAAATGCTCCTCCTCTACCGGGCCCACCAGCCCCACCCCAGGCCCTATCCTCAGCCTCGGCACAGGCTCACGCCCAAGCCATGTTTGCAATCTCGCCCGTTCAATGGCAGGAAGAGAGGGACAAACTACGCCAGCAGGCTGAAGCTGCGATCATAGCGCAGCGCAAGGCTGAGAGCGAACGCGAACGCTGGGAACGCAAAGTGGTGGAGATGCGATCACGCGAGCGAGAGAGCAGTAACAAGGACGGGTCGTCATCGCACAAGCACCGTCGTGGAGAGCGTGAAAGAGATTCGGGAGTGGCTAGCGTGGCAGAGGCACTCAAGGAGGAAAATGAGAAGCTGAAGACGATGTTTCAGCGGCAGGTACAGCAGCTGGACGCTGCACGAGAGGAAACGAAGCTGGGGCAAGCGCAGTCGCAGGCCGAGGTTGACAGGCTCAAGCGCGAGATGGACGCTGCACGTGCAACGCACAAGGAAGAATCCGAAAAGTTCAAGACGATGATGCTTCAGCGGCAGGCACAGCAACTGGACGCTGCACGAGAGGAAACGAAGCTGGGACACGTGCAGTCGCAAGCCGAGGTCGACAAGTTCAAGCGCGAGCTGGACGCTGCGCGTACAACGCACAAGGAAGAATCCGAGAAATTCAAGACGATTCTTCAGCGACTTGGGCAGCAGCAGCAGGAAGAGGCGAAGCGAGCGCAGTGGCAGGCAGCAGAGGTAGACAGGCTCAAGTGCGAGCTGGACGCTGCGCGTGCGACGCACAAGGAGGATATCGATGCGACGAAAGTGAGCTTGCAGGAGCACGTGCAGCGGGTCGAGCACCTGACCGCAGACCGCGAGCGCGTGCGGAAGGAGAGGGAGGCTCTCAGAGGAAACCTCAGTGCGGAGATCGAGCAGCTGAAGCTGACGCACGGGAAGGAGACCGAGCAGTTCAAAGTAGCGCTCGAGGAAGTCAACGCCGATCGAACGCAGGCACATACAGAGCTACGTAAAGTCAGAAAGTCGCTCGACGGGTACGCCCCCAAGTTGGAAGACAGCCTGCGCGAGATCAATGCCCTCCGCCGCGAGCTTTCGAGTTCGAGAGAGTCAAGTCGAGCGGTGACCGACCTCAAGCAGCGTCTGACCGTTCAGAGCGGAGAGCTTCGGGCTGCGCGAGAAGAGTCGTCGGCGCTGAAGAAAGAGTTCAACCAGCTCGTGACCCTGCTCGAGGACCGAACCTCCGAGCTTAAGGGCGCGCAGAGTTTCCTCACGACTGCAGATGCCTTTTCCGGCGTCGAAGTCACCAACACGCTTCAACGGCTCAACGCGGAGGTGTTGCAGAGCACCGCATTCATGGCTGAGTCGATGGTGGAACAGTTTTTGAACGAGATGAAGCCGCAAGCGTCCAAGACGGACGAACAACTGGCAGCCTGCAAACGAGCGTCGGTTGCGATCGGAGGCTCCATTGTCCATTTCCTTGGCACAAAGAAACACAAGGACGATCCGATTTTGATCCAAATCGCGTTCCAAGCATACCTGACGTATCATTTGCGTTGGATCACGTGTGCTTGGATCATTGGCGGAGAAGAAAGTCACAACCAATTCGTCGACGCGATATACCAGAGCGTGCACGAAAAAGGTGAGTCATTGTGAAAGGAGGCAGACCAAAATGACTCAACCACCCGATCAGAAGCTCAAGCGATCGCGGGTCGCTGGCGCGCACTCACGCGCACACACGTCCCATCGACGCCTTTGGACGACGCGCAGCTCGCATACCAGATCTCGACCAAAATTGTCTCTGGTCTGAGCGACATTTTGCTCACCACCGGGTGCATCGCGCCCAAGTCAGACGTCTCTACGGCGCTGACTTCCAAGTTTTCCGACAAGCTGTCGTTCTTAATCTCGATGGCGATGCGGGTGAACAAGATCGTCGGAGAGGACGTGACGTCGGGTGACTTTGAGGTGTTGGCGGTCCCGCCCGGGACGGCGTTTGACGGGGCAATGATGGAGGATTCGTACGACGACGGGATGTCTTCTGCTTCGAAGGGCAAAGGAGGTGTTGTACCGCCGACGAAGGTGCTGTGTGCGACGGACCTCGGGTTGAGGAAGAAGACGCGAGTGGCGATGACGGGGGAGAGGGAGAAGCAGTGGGAGACTAAGCTGTTGCTTAAGCCCAAGGTCGCGCTCGAATCGGTGATCGATATTTTGGACGAGTGAGCGGCAGAATTCGTCGTGTAAGTACTTTTTCCATGTGTTTCGTTCGTGTTGTGCTGTAGGATAGTCGGCATCATTTTTTTTTGTATTTTCGCGGCCTGAACGAGCGTCTAACGAAATCGATCGCGACCTGAAATTGGAAGTCAAATGCTGTATCATTCTCACGAAATCGAAGAGATACACTCAACGACACGGTCGAGGGCTATCGATTGATCATGCGGATTTTCTTGTCATCGCTGCCCATCCTTGTCCATCTCCTTGCCTTACCTTTGTCTACCTCGGGTAGTAATACGCTGCTTAGTGGCAATACAAACCCGTCGGTCCATCATGATGGGGTTGCGGAGGGCTCCAATGGTATGAAACTTCCAACACTCTTCTATTCTAGGCTCATTCTTTTGTTCAGCAGGTACTAAGGCGACGGACACATTGTCATGTGAGTAACGTGCCACATCATCCAGAGTCGGAGCCGCACTCATCATGTGTGTGCAGCATCCCTGGGCCTATACGACATTTTCGAGAGCATTCAAAGTAAGCTACTGAGTGTTTTTCTAATCGTACTCTTTGCCAGTGTTTGACTCTGGCTCGAAACGGTAGATGCATACCTTCCAGGCATAATCCAGAATGTTGTGGTGCCCCAACCACCACCGCCAGACTTTTGGGAAAAGGCGAAGGAATACCAAGGAGTATTACAAGAATACATTCCTCGCTTGCTCAAGAGTGCGGCTTTGTTGTTCAAGTCTGCCAGCGCCCAGTTTACCCAAGTTATCTCCGCCATGGACAACGTCGTCAATGCCACCGCCACTTTTCGCGAAGGCATTCAAGGCGCTCTAGATGCTCATAATATTACCCTCGATGCATTGACTAAAGAACTCGAAGGTGTTTTCACGACAATTGTGGATGACTTGAAGAAAATTCCTGCTCCAGACAAAGCTGCTGGCCACGCTGAGAGGAAGGAACTAGTCGACAAGGTTCTGGACGATACGACATTGGCGCTCGAAAATATTGCTGCGCGTTACGGGATCGAAGAAGCCGTCGAAACCTACCTCTCTTTTATGAAACCACATATCCATGCTCTTATAGTCGCAATTGGTATGCTGATTCTTCCCTCCTGCAGTAGATAATTCGCGTCCACTAACGTAGTGTCGACCAGGCGACATCAACGAGCAATATCCCCAGCTCCTTTCTTCTCTTTTGTTTTCTGTCTTCGGCCTACTCATTCCCGAATCATGGTTCCTTCGACCGTTCCTGAGTATTTTTGGTTTTGGACCTTCGGGACCGATCAAAGGTGCGCGAACAATGTGGCCCTTTGATGTGGCATTCCTGTGCTCCGAGTCATTGTTCATTTATATTTTATGTAGGTACGGTTGCTGCTTGGTTACAGAGCCGTTTCTGGGGAGGTGCGGTGGCATCTGGCAGCTGGTTTGCATGGCTCCAGGCAGCAGGGATGGGTGTTATTCCTCCGTGGCTTGGGCCAATCATGAGGCTACCGTGGGTCATTGGCCCTCTGTTGAGAGCGTGGCTGCCCTGTTTTGGATCCAGTTGCGGACAGACAACCTCAAACTGCACGGATTGGGTATTTTACCAGGATTGAATTTTCCTTGCAGCAATCACCATCTAACCATAGGTTTAGTGTAGAATATGTTTGTTGAGTATCAATGCAATAGATTTACGCGAGCAGAATGTTCAAAATCATCCATTTGAGGGTTTTGAGGCAACCCCTCAAAAAATCGCTAAAATATCGCAAAATATCGCTTCCTTTTTACCCGCTGAGGATGATTCCGATAAGTAACGTCGTGAAAAAATGAAGTTGTTGATCGGCAAAAAAATGAAGAATGTTTTGGGCAATTCTTGCTTACGGTAATGCATTCCAAGAACAAGTAAGTTCTATAGCGGGGCCCGCTGGACTAAAATAGAAATAAAAGATAAACAGCATAAGAAATAACGATTTAGACAAGGTCATAAAGTAAAACGCTTATGAAAATGAATTTGGACAAGAAAGGAAAGCACTTTGAATTTGGATTTGGATTTGAAACAAAATAAAAGATAAAATGCGGAAATAAACCACAATTTTGATTCGGATTCAGACAAGGTGATTATGGATTTAAATTTAGACAAGAAAGGAGAGCATGTTGGATTTGGATTTGGACAAGAAAGGAAATCGCTCCGTAAGTCAACTAGTTGTGGGAAAACATAGCCATACATGTCTGCAACGCCATAATCCAAACCTTCCGTCTCGCCTCCATTGACCTTGATCCTGCAAAAGGTGAAGAGCCGAGCTGGTGGTCAAGAAACGCAACCTGTTCCGGCGTAAGGGGAGAATCTGCCTCAGGTATGTCAATATTTGAGAGGTTGCGTGGTTCATGAGTAGTGAATGGATTGTAGCCGGATTCGTCGATTGGATTATGTTGATTGTGATGCTGGAGGATGCGTGGGTCATCAATTGCTTCCCAATCTATGCCGTAAGTTTCCAGATCATCAACCCCCTCCTCAATATCCTCTGACACTGTTTCGAATCCTCGAAAGCCATTTTCTAACATTCCGAAAAAAAACATGTCCTTGGGGCTGCGCTGGCGCTGATTAGGAAGCGTCATGGTGTGGCTATTCCAAGATTCTGCCCACTCCAAAGCATCTGCGTTAATGGCGTCAAGGAATAGGTGGTGAAGGAGCCACAGATGGCCCTCCACGTCCGGGTTTAGGCAGGCGCTTTGCTCGAGATCCTGGAAAAATTGTTTCCATTTGTGCCCAACTCCAGTGGTAAGGTCTCGCCACAATCGTTCAATGCGGACGTTGTGCACGCTCCTGTATAGGTGCCCAATAGTAGGTGAGCCTCCGAGTCAGACTCGAAGCATGCATTCACAATTGCCTTACCGTCCCCATATGTAAGAACCCCGCCCCAAACCGCGCGCATCTTCCATATACGCAGCGACGAGTAAGTTCTCAGTTCCGTGGTCACCCCGCACACGACTAGGTAAACCATGCTCCTCGACAATGTCCGAAAAGAGATTGAGGACTGTTTCAGCGCGATTGTTGTTGCTCGCTCGAATACCAGTGACGAGACGTGAGAAGCCGTCAATGAAGGCATGAAAAACAATTCGCCAACGTATAAGGCCTGTAATTATTTCCATTGGTTCTATATTTTCACTGAATCGTAGGATCTCACCGTGCTGTCCATCATGATGCCACAATGAATTTGGCCCTGGGACATTGTAAACTCGTCTCTGGATGCGTCGTGGCCCAAAAGCACCAGTAGGTGGTCCATGGACGCGGAGATATGATTCCTCCATCCTTCGACGAGGCACTCGATGGCCAAGATACTTCATGTGACCGTCAAGCATCCGCCGCCCGAAAACTGGAAATACTTCAAGGATTTGTCGTGTTATTGTATCAATTTGCTCGTCGGTGAGTCCTGATTGATCTCGTGAGGCTGTGGTGTAAAGTCGTACAGCATTTCCATCCTCGTCGGTATAGTCCACGTATACAGGATCTCCAGGCTCAACCAAATTGTGCTCCAGTGCACGACGGCGCACAGTACGTGGTGCACAACCGAATAGCCTTGCAAGTTCAACTGGACCACGTAGACGCAGGGCCGTTTCCAACAGATTAGGATCGATGTGGACCCGAGGACGTCCACGTCCTCCTGTTTGGACAACCTCCGTGAGGGCCATTGGAGATACATCTGGTGGATCTGCGGAAGCCAACATAGTGTCATCAAGACAATGAAGCATCTGTGCAATGCTCGTTTGAATGATGGAGAGCTCGTCGGGCGGAATCAATTGGGCGTGCTAGGAAGGGGAATCAGTATGCGAGACATATGTAGATTGTATGAGAAGACTAATGGAATGTGAGCTCAGTCTGTAGTGGAACGACTGTGTATTATGTACCTAATGGAATGTGAGCTAGGTACATAGTTAGCAGGTAGATAATAAGGAGTGTTAATGTACGCATACCTCAGTCTGTAGTGGAACGACTGAGGGATGCGACGGGACTGTCCGGAACTGTAAGTAAGGAACGGTGTGGGAATAGAGTACCGTAAAAGGAATACTAGTTGTAGTCTAACGAATGTAACGTATCTCAACAAAGACCTGATTGACTGCTTCGAGGAAACGATGACATTCAAGTTGTGTATGCTGAAGTCTGGCATGATCACCTATCTGAGTACGCATTGCAATGGTCACATTCCGCCCGAGTTCAATGAACACTTGTCGAATAGTATCGAGAGGTAGTGCGACCAACGGCGAAGTCATACAAGATCGAGTGACTCCGAGTGAGTCAAGTTCTGTCTTCCTGCAGCACATTGGCACTATCATTTATATCGCCGGTACTTGTCTGAATCCGGGCCTCGCTAGCTCTGGTCCCATATAGGTAGCTGGACCAGTGGTTCGTGGCACTCTCTTGCCACGAGAATCTCGCCTCAAGGAGCAAGCATTCAAGGGCCACTTTGCTTGTTGACCTAAGTGGTAAACTGTGGGCCGTATTCCATCACACCATGTCTCTGCTGGGTAATTCTTACTGCTTTTTCTACTACTTCGTATGTGTTCTTTCTTTGATGCACACTGTAGAGTCGCACTCGATACTGCATGCTCCTCAGATAGTATGGTGCCTGCTTCCCAAGATGAGGTCTAAACAGGACAGTGTGTGGCTGTAAATGAATGGCGCGAGAAGCAGGGCGAAACAGAGTGAGCGTGAAATACTGAGATACGGCGATGGCTCGGATGCAATAACAGCGTGCCGCCAACTGACGACATGGACGATGGGTCGGCAGTGGTCAAGAACAGAAGGTTACCATTACTTTCTACACAGGATAATTATGAACCTGTCGACAGAATGTACATGAGAGCAGCTTGTAACAATGAGTCTACTATGCAGTATTGAAATCATGTGCCCCTCCCGAGCGCATGAGTGAGGTGTGGATCCACACATCAAACATGGTCACTGTTGTACCATCGTCATTGTGCGGGAGAGGCTCGGTAATATACTTAAGTGTCGTTTTGTTAATCGCTACTTGAACCTGGTGATTGCATGTCTGCGCGTAGAGTGGAATTGGAAGCGGCTTAAACAAATCACAATGTAAGTTTTCACACCACCGAGTCATGTAGATTCATGCTTACTTGCCAATCGACCCCTGCATCCTGAGGGATGCGGTGGACATGCTCGGGAGGCAAGTCATTGAGAAAGATAATCTAGTACATCAAACTTAGTTGTTGTGCCAAAAGATAAAGGGTATTGCGTACACTGATGGTCCAAGCTCCAGCTGGGAGGAGCTCGGAGCCCGTGGAAAAGCGTAAGAACAAGCGAGCTCGCAATACATGGTCGTCGTGGGAGCCATGTTCCTCTTCAGCTGGAAGGTGAGCAGCAATCGCCGGATGTTCAGGGTGTCCGTGTCCTTGCAAGTACCGATGGAGCTTGTGCGTGAACAGTGTCTCGACTTCCTCAGTGATTGGAAGCGCTTGTGAAGAGCCATGGTGTTCAGCGGGATAGGAGATATCATTGTCCTCGGCACTGACAAACTTCAGGTTCGTTACGAGATCAAAAATTTATCCAAACTTGCGTGACACGTACATGATCTGCAGCACATGCACTGACAAAGACGACACAACTGCATGGTGCAGCACAACGGAAACGGGGCGCAATGGACATAGTAGTAGTGGAGTGGCTCATGGTCGAGTGAGAGAAAGATGTGAGCGTTGAAGTTCAGGAAGCCCCACCATCCCTAGTCTCCACTGCCAGTGGCAGGCCCGACTTGTGCCGAAGCCTTCGATTTTCAAGTGACAATTTAAAACCAAGAATGACTGTAGTACTACGCTGGTCAACATCAGCAAAAATTGCTGATGCAACATAGTATTATGTTGGCCATGTTGTTGCTGTAGCGGTGTTGCAGCCCTACCTACAATAAAGAGCAATGTAGTTAGCTGTTCTGAGTACATAATACTCAGTAGTCCAATGTAGCACAGGTATCACATACCATAGCATAAAATTGTTAAAGCAACAGCAATATAGCTACTGTCATAGACAATCTAACAACCATCAATAATGTTGTACAGTCAGTAGCAACTTATCATACTAGCAACAACGTAGCACTACTAGTGACAACATAAATTCGGACCAATAAATTTTAGTCTAATTCACCACGAGCCTGATCAGTACCGGAACTTCATTCTCAACCACGAATGTCACTGCCAGTGCACACACTGGTGGTCAGCGACGCATCCGGGATGACCACAACCAACCCACATAAACAATCAATCTGGGAGTTCCCAGTCCTCGCCCTCAGGCTACAAGAAAGATCATGATTTGAGCAGACCTTTAAACGACGCAGCGACACACATGTGGCGGCTTGAACATGCCCGTATACGGGGCCATCCGAATTAAAAAGTGGCAAGCGGTCATGATGGAGACCTGTTGTCGAGCACTCGTCAGCCTGAGCTGATAATACGACACGTCTTAAATAATTCCGCACGAACTGAAATGGGTACCGTGGTGAAACGGCTTCTCTTGGGAGCCCCAGCATCGACATGTGCTCTTGGGTCGAATGCCGCGCGATAATGACCTCCGGCTTTTGTGACTCGGAAACGGTTTGCCAGTGGGCGCCATCAGAAAAAATGGCCAACGCGACTGTCCTTGAGGAATATTTCCAGACTGGTTTCACCTGCATTAAGCCTAGTACTGTCCGGTAAAACTCACGCGACGTCTCGAAACAGAAACGACCTGTCTGAATACCTTGCGATTTGCTCGAGTGGCCTACGTGCCCATAAACATAACCACCAGCATACAAGGTTCTCTGGAGCTCGCAACTCACCACTGTCGTGCCTTCTGGGGGCTGCGCAAACGAGACGTACTCCCCGAAACGAAAAAAAAAACATGCCCAGGCTTTGGCGCGTCGGCTGCGTCAATCAATTCGCCAACGTTGTTCTCGATCAGGTCGTCCAACATGCACAGACGAGTATGCCCAAAAATGAGCAACCCGGCTGAACACGATGCACAACGTCAGATACCAAAAAGTCCACGAAACGAAAGTGAACGTGCGCACGATAGGCATCTACCCCTGACACGCGACATATCATGCTCACAGCTTCGATGACGTCCCCCGGCTCGTGTTCGTGTCTGACCCTCCGATTCTTGTCTTCCGCGATTTCGTCCATCAGCGAATTACTAGTAACGTCCAAGAACGCTTCTGCGTCGCCGTCCTTGAACTTGATTGAGCCCTCAGGTTGCAACGTGGACGACATGTCAACGTCTTTGTCATCGTTCATCGTGCTGCTGGATTGTATGCACCGCGTCAGTCCGCTCTACAAATGGCTCCAACTTGTTCCTAAGACCCCCGTTCAAAGCGAACATCGAGGGAGTCTAAAGGGCACGACTCACCGCGTCCGATGTGGACCCTCCGTTTCGTCCAGTCTCCACGTCCGTTCAGGTCCGATGTGACACCACACGTCGCGTTCAGAGCATCCACCCAAGACACCTTCGCCGATCATCACCATACGACGTCAATGCTCCCGCCTGCTCTCGGCCGTAAATTCCGTAGCGCACTAAAAACAAGCATTGTCTCACGTATGGATGACCGTCTTCCAATCATAGCGTTCGCGTTCAGAAACAACAATCGCGTTCCTCCATTCATCCATCCGACCGGCGCTCTTGCGCAGCGACTCCCCTTGAAGACTTGCGAGTCTGCTAGGCGAAGGTGTCACGACAGGATTCGTTTGTTGGGAACCAGGCTTGATGAGGTCCATCATCTAGATGCACAACCACGTGAGACGCTTCCAGAACACGACACCGCACATTCGATTACCTGCTGCTTCTGTGCCGGCAATGCGTGATTTCCCATTCCTACCGACAACCCGAGTTTCGTTACCTATATGGATACCTTTGAATCGTCCCCAGGGGAAGACGAGAGACAATCGACGAGTACTTCCGTCAAGCTCTGCGAATTGAACAATTGACAAAATGGGGTGTGTGAGTTATAAAGATTCATCAGGTCGTCCAGGATTCGCTCTACTACAACAAGTCTTGATGGCCCTGCGTCTCGGAAGTGGGACCGTCAACGCATACCAATGGCGTGGAACTTACCTTGCATCTGGCTGTCCGAATATGCCAACAACCCTTGGCGTAGTGCTAGCAGGATCACAAAAAGTATCTGAGGACACTTGACAGCCTTTGGAACTGTTCCGCTATCACGCCCAGGCTGTAACAGTAAATCAAGAGCAGCCTCGTGAACGGCATCGTTCCAGATAGGCGGCAGCACCTTCCATAACGTTAGCCAACCGCTGGCCAGCTCAAAGTTCTTTCCAAAGGAGGGAGAGGTGTTCAAACCGATTCCAACGATCGTGAGGACCTGACAAGCGAGAGAGGGAGATGGTTCAGATCCAAGCCATAGCAACACAACGCGTGCAACCGGCAGCGTCTCCGCAAACTTCGTATACACGGACGAGATGCGGAGAAGAGATACGACCGCGTCCAAGACGAGTTGTGCCGTCTCGTGGCTATTGCTGCAAGCGGTACAAGATGTTCGTGGCGAAGACAGAGGTGCAGGATCTACGGAATCACCACGACGAGTGCGTTTCCTGTTACACATGCCAAAACATTGCACTTACCAGAGGAAACGTTCGCGGCTATGTGCGACGTGACGGGTTTAATAACATCGTTGGCAGAGAAGTTAGCCTGCATGATGACGCCCAGTGCATTCGCAACGTGAGGAACCATGTCCGGAGAATACCATGACGCGTGCAGAGCAAACAGCAGCTTACGCACGAGGTGGAGATTGAATAAGCGAACTTTGGTATTGAATTTCCGGTAACGGCTGGAACGCAGGAGGAAGGCAAAATGTTCAAGATGCGCTCGCTGTATACCGGAGGTCGTCGTAGACCAAAGTTCGAAATCGAGGGCAATAGCAACGTATGCGATCGTGTTCGTGACAGTAGAAATGCTGGAAAACCAGACAATAAGCACCTATGAGCCTATGAAAGAACAAACACGAAGAGACTGTTACTCTGGGGACCGGAAACTAAGTCCGAGAAACTCGAACAAGATCTCAAACGTCGTCATATTGATGAGCTGACTCTGTTGGTAGAGGATACTGGCAGGAACATCGTAACCAGCTGGCACCGTCATCAGAATGGAACACGAACGCGGAACGCCGTCCGCACCGATTCGTTCCATATCCTCCGAGTTCTGCCAACAATTACGAAGACTATCACACAAGATAGCAACGGTTCGGGACAACTCGTGCGATGTCTTCCACCGTTGAATAGGACGTACAGCAAACGACAGACGGGTGCTCACCTCTGCGAGAGATACCAAACTAAGCACCGGCTGAGCACCTCCTATGCTCCACACTGGCAGCGAAAGATCTAACGGTCGACACGGAATAGCGACGAGAGGCCCAAAGACAGTGATACCTCTCGCCTTTTGTTTTTTCGATCCATGATGGGTATAATCATTGATGTCCTTGGTGATTATCTTGCACAAAATCGCAGCCTCGTTGATCAGAACGCCATCCCTGATGGCCTTCTTGGGCGACGTTTCCTCCGACTTCGACCCAGAGCCGACCATGTGCATGTTCAGCGAGGTGGATGCTTCATACGTGAGGATTGGGACAAACGTCCTGTCTTGAAAGTTTCAGTTGTATCTTGGGAAGAGATGATGAACGAACCTGAGGAGTTCATCGTTTGGCACTAGTTAGCGACAAGAAGATGCCAATGTGAGGGAATATTCACCTAATGGCTGAGAAAGAAGATAGGCTGAAGCGACGCACCAACGTGAGGCGCTGTCGGGTCTCTTGTCACCCAGGACAAACTCTCCAGCGCACTTCTCGTGGACAGGATAGACCCAATCCAACGTTTCAGTGAGAACCCCATCTATGAATACGGCTAGAAATAATGTTGAGTGGGAGATCGTCTACTACACGCCCGAACGTACGAACGGCAGGTTGAAACGCTCGATGCGGGTGGTAAACGAGGGCAATATGGGTCCAGCGAGAAGTCACCACTTGCGTTTTGGACACCATTGTGAACGTTTGATGTGAACAAGTTCGAAGTGCGAGGGTACCGTCGCTGCCCACAGTCAATTCCATAGCATTGCGCGAGCCGAAAGAGATGGCGAATAACTTGTGTGTAGCAGAGGGCATTCTCTCGAACCATGCCCATAGCTACGGAGATTGGGCGTGGCTTGCACCGACGGAGCAGAGAGAGAAAGAGAAAAGTTCAGACACTTACCATGAGCGTCAAACCAGACGTTGGAAGGGTATTCCAATCACCAAGCGGCATCGATTCGGAAGACATGTCCTGAAAGGACATGTGAGGTGGCCAATTGGATCCCAAGCCGGTGCGAATGAGGTCGATCATCTCCGTATCTAGGGATTTCAAGCTGTTCTCCTTGACGATGCACTGGAACAATTGCTGCGCATCCTGAATGGAAGCACCCATGTCGAAAAACCACCTGATGACTTTGTGTTGCAAGCGGCGTTCTGCAGCATACAAGCCTTGTTCGTTTGAAGGAGAGCCTGAGGAGGCGATGAAATTGGAAAACATGGGCGTTAGTATACCCAGCATGCTCAAGACGGCAAGGTTGCGATGACACGATTGGGTCAGGTGCTCCAAGATTTTATATAATATCAGCCGGAGGGAGGTACCGGTCGCAGAAAACCGGAGGACAAGTTCCCAGACGATCTTAAAGACTCGGGGCAGGTGGATAGTACCAAGAGATGGCACGAATTCCAAGAAATGAATGTCTAATTCTTGGAGGTCATCGGAGGACGCTTGGAGCGCCGTGAAGAGATCGACCACAGCAAAGTCGTGAAACGAGAGCGATGGAAGACGTCCAAGTGTCTTCTCAAAGGTGACAGGATGTTTGATGAGTGCGTCGCAGGCGTCGGACAAGGCCCTGCCATAGCCAACGTACTCCTGGATTCGGGTCGTCAGGAAACAAACGAGGCGATGCATGACGACCGACCTCGAAGAATGTCAGGTTGATCAAGATGTAATGTCGATCCAAAGCCTTGGATGCGAGTATAAGTGCAAGCTGCATGCAGTCGAACACTTGTTGAGTAGAATGAGGGGTGGACAGGATGGACGGCGCCGCTGGTAGGGCCTACAAGACATGCATCACGCAGCATCAGGACAACCTCCGCCTGCATCGTGAAACGCGTCCAATGATTCAGGACGCTCTCGGACAACGGACCGAAGTGAATGCAAAATCTGCCAGGCATGGTCTGTGATGGTCCACCTATGTAGGTCGAATCTTCGTGACCCTCGATTGTGCATCTTCCGCCAACCTCATTCCTCTACCAGAGACCTAACCTGACTTGCGAGAGCGGATCCCTCAGCGTCCGCGACCGGTGACAGGCAGGACTCGGGAGCATCGTTGTTGATACAAATCTATACACAATTTACTTCTTGTTCATGTTGATGATGTTCACAAACTGGGCCTTCAAAGATGCGCCGCCTACAAGGAACCCATGATCGACGTCCTGCTCTGCTACTATCGAAGAATTCGAACTGAGTGCTAAAACGAGTTAGAAAAGTATACGCACCAAGTTCCTTGCAACCCGCCGCTGTGACGGAGCCACCGTAGATGATCCTTGTCTTTTCCGCAACGCTCTCGGACACGTGCTTCTTCAAGAACTGACGGATCTCGGCGTGGGCCTCTTGCGCCTGTGCCGCGGTAGCAGCTTTGCCTGTACCGATTGCCCACACAGGCTCTTACGCGATTACAACGTTGCTGGAAAGTTTGATGAGTCGGGGTCATAGAGTTGGGAGAAGGACGCACGTCCAGTAAGCGGCATCCTTGAGGATATCCACGACAGCTTGGAGCTGCTCCTTGCCCACCTCTGTCGTCTTCCCGCCTTCTCTCTCCGCAAGGGTCTCTCCGCAACAAAGGATGACTTTGAGGGACACATCCAGAGCCGCCCTGGTTTTCAACCCCACGACCTCGGGAAGTTCCATACTAGTAGAACAGATTGCGGCGCTCAGAATGGCCTGCAGTATGTGAACATGTCTTTATACATCAAGGACCATGAATAAAGGACACATTAGCGTACCGAGGATGACGTATGGGGTACCAACGTCTGCGAGCTGCGTCGGGCTGATGAAACATCAATATATGCTCGAGGAAAACAGATATATTGCCCAACCTGATTTCCCCGTAAAAGCGCCCGTCGACTCGTAGTAGCAATTCTGAGCGGTGACTTGAATCTCCTTGCGAATGAGGCTCTTCCCCCTCCCAACGGCCCAGACAACCCCCCGTCGGCCGGGAAATTGCTCTTCGACAACCGTCGGATCTGATCCTTGGACGCGATCATCTTCAGTGCTTGCGACACCACCGAAACAGTTGCAGACCCACCCCTTCATCTCCCTGCTTCACCATGACGGTGGAAATACTCCGAGGTGGCAATGGGGGCGGAATAGCACGCGGAGGAGGAGAAACAACTTCAGGCGACAAACTCAACGGGCCCACTTCTTGATTCTCACCATTCATCTCGCCACGTCCGAACGAGGTAGAAGACGACGCCGGTGCCTCTCACTTGACTGTCCCGTAAGTATAAAACCCTTCCACAGTCGATACATGCTATGGATGATCGGCCCCTGCTGTCCGGCGCAGGCGAAACTGGTGCAACGTTTCCTAGAGACATCACCTCACCTCTGTGACCAGCGTGTATCCCCGAAATCGTCATCGTGCGTGCTTGCAAACATTGGGTGTGGATCAACGAAGGTGCTGGATTCTCTTCTGTGACTTCTGTGAAATCGCGGTCCATGAGAGAACCGTTCGACCCCTCACCCGACGAACGTGACAACCCGGGAGAAGTCGCCCGCTAGAAGACGACGAGGTCAGGCGTCCGCCTGACATACTTGTCGACTGCCCCTTCTCGATGCCGCCTCCTTGGGGAATCGGGATGGGTGACGTGTTTCCATTGACCCTTTCTAGCTGCTCGCGTTCTCTTCGCTCTATGACCGTCGCACGCACGTCCGCATAATTTTGACGTCCATGTGGTCCCTCCAAAGTCACTTTGATCGTCCGGTGACAAGTTCACACCAGCGTCTTTCTTCAAACCCCCCAGCCTAGCTCACGCCTAGCGTTTTCAGG
>JBBPOK010000099.1:0-72514 GCA_038091415.1 Leccinum variicolor | reverse complement strand
ACGAAAATTTTGGGTGGCCATGTTGTGTGCCACCCCCTGGGTGGGATTTTCCGAACTCCCACGCCAGACCCTGGGGAGCTTCCGGCTCGCCTGTCGGCTCGCGGAACCTGGGAAAGACCAATCTTCCGATCATATCGCATGATGCTTTTATTAGAGCATACGGCGTATCGAATGAATACATGTGACGAGGTAGAACATGATCACAATAGGCTACTCCTCTGTCCGCAGACGTGCAGCGGGGTTCGTCACCTTGACGCCAAGTGCCTTGGCCCTGTGAATAGATGTCACCAGGTGGTCGTCAGTCATCAAACGGAGTAACTTACCGCTCAAGGATGACGGTACGGTTTCGGCTGCTAACGTTGTGTGCGATCTCTGCAGCGTAGCTTTTGTTGTGCATAAGGAGAATGTCAACTTCCTTGACATTGTTGACGAGGAACTTCTTGTAGCCGTTGGGAAGTAGATGACGGGTCTGGGGTGGGAGGTACAGTCTGATGCCAACTGGGAGAGGGGAGAAAAGTAACCTTCTTGTTGCTCCCGTACCCAATCTTGGGCATGGGGAGCTGCCCCTTGAAACGACGCCTCACTCTGTTGTCAATACCCTTTGGTTTTCGCCATGCTTCCTTGACGCTGTGGTAACGATCGGACTGGTGGCGCCTGTACGGGAGATGAGGGACAGTAAGACAGACACGAAGGGCACACGGACTTGAATGGTTTGGTGCGCTTTTTGACGATTGGGATCTTGACGACCATGGCGATCTGAGCAAAGGTATCAGAAGAGAGTCGCGTCTGGGTGTTGACAAGGCAAAAGTGGCAAGGACTACATCATCCGCGCGTCCAACCATGCATCCATCGTCAGCGTCTCGATTGGGGGCTCGAGGTTCTCGAGACGAGACGTCGCGTCCATTCGGTATTTCTGGAAGGGCACACTTACGGTTTCTGAGGTGGAGGAGGGCGATCTGGACGGGCACGACGATGGCAAGAGCTGGTGTGGGGAGGAGGGAACAAACACACGTCAATACCGGTGGCTGTGCTGCGACCCTGTGAAAAAACTTGTCTCGCAGTCGCTCATCTTCCGACGTCGCGAGATGTGATTGATTGATTTGTGTGCTTTAACAGAGGGAATTGACAGAAGGACCGCCTCTGAATCGCCCGTGGGCTGTCCCATCGCTACGGATCAGCGCGCTGTGGCACTGGCGTGCGAAGATGGGCGTAATTTGCAGTGTTGGCTCTTGTCATTAATCTTCTGAACATTCGCGTTTGACCTGCAATCTGTCAAACAACATTCTCCTGTTTTGTCCTTTTATGCTTACACAGTCCGCTCTCGATCTCACTTTTGATGACGACGACTGGCTTGTTCCCGCCCCGCCCATCCTTGACAGGACAGCTAGTGTAGGCAATAGCTGGGGCGTCACCTGCATCGGCCGTGGCTTCGACTGGGAATCCTCCGACGACCACGCTCCGAGACTAGGCACCAGCTCTCCTCCCGACAAAAATGGCCACCTATCCTTTCCTGATCTCCCTCTATACGCGGCTAGAAAATCCGCACCTGGATCGAGACGGTCTCCTCCTCCGCCCCTGGTCACTACTCCCATATTCAAGTCGGCGGTTCCTGATTTTGAACCTGACATCCAACTCTCGTCACAGTTCACAGACTCACCCATCTCTGACTGTCCTCCGCGAGTGCAGCCACTCCTCCCTTTTCAGTCGATCTCGTCCGAATTCAATCCACCATCACCATTACGTTCCCCGACTCCTTCGCGCCCAAGCCGGCGTTCTTCTCAGCAGCGCGTCTCTCTAATCGCCGGTCGTGTCTCGATCGCCCCGATTGAACCGCCTTCGCCGCCTCCCGCCATGCCACGAATTCTTCATCGATCTGGCAGTATTGGAAGTGGGCTATCGTCTGCCGCCAGTACCGGACCTCCAACCCCAACATCCGGTCTACAGATGCTTCCAGATAGAAAAACCATCTCGGACTTTTTCATCGAGCGAGAGATTGGTCGAGGCGCATACGGCTTGGTCAAAAGAGCTCGCGAATATAGATCGGATGGCACTCTCGGGGTAAGGAGCTACATATTTCCCGCCACGGACAACCCTCATCGTGTGGTAGCCACCGCTGGTCATCAAGCAAATAATCAAGTCACGTATTCTTGCCGATTGCTGGAAACGGCACCATGAATACGGAACGATACCAATAGAGATCTACGTCTTGTCTCTCATATCTGCCACGTCATACACACTCCCACCTCGTCATTCATGGGATCCGAAACGACATCGCCACCTAATATCATCTCCATGCACCGAATTGAATTCCTATTGGCAAGAGGACAAAGTAGTCAAAGGTCACCCCAATATCTGCCCCCTACTTGACTTTTTCGAAGACAACCACTACTACTATATTGTTTTGCCATCGACGTCTCCTGAACATCTTCCCGGCGAACCCGACCCCCCGACGGATCTTTTTGACTTGGTCGAAGCATATCCAGAGGGTCTCCCACCCGCCGACATCCGCAGCTATCTTGGTCAGTTGGCTGATGCTCTCTGTTTTTTGCATGACAACGGGATCGGTAAGTGCTTCGTCGACACCCATGCAATAAATGTTTGATAGATCTGTGCAGTTCACCGTGATGTGAAAGACGAGAACGTGGTCCTTGGCCCAGATGGCCTTTGCGTTCTGATAGATTTTGGGAGTTCGGGACTTATTAAGAACACCGGTTGGGATACGTTCAGCGGGACGTAAGTTCCCAACTTTTATGACTCCTATCTGTCCTGAAAATCAGCTATGATAAGGCTGGACTATGCCGGCCCGGAGATCCTACGAGGCGAGCGATATTACGGAAAGGAACAGGACGTGTGGGCATTTGGGGTCGTGGCCTACGTTCTCGTGGTCGGAGAATGTCCATTTTTAACAGCGGCTGAAGCACAGGAGGGTTTGCAATCTCCTTTCACGAATGCGTCGATCGCTCTCGACGAACGCTGTGGTGACGACAAGGCAAACGATGGGGAGGAGATAGACGGCGGGGGAGCCCTCGGGGATGCTGCAGAACTCGTGAGGGCGTGTCTACAGGTGGACGTCGACGCGAGACCGACGTTTGAGAGTATTCTCCGGTGCCGGTTCCTGAGTGGTAACGATGGATGGGGGGCAAAGAGGCCATACGGAAATCAGCCACAGATGGCCCCACAACCACCCGCATTTCCTGCACGTGTCAGCTGATGATCGGAACGAGGCGAAGGCCTCGCGAGCGATCCATCATGTCAACTTTGGGTGCGAGGCGAGGGACTTGATTTGGTATGTGGCCACTAGATTTTCCCGCCAGGCTTCCACTTTTATGTCCACCATGAGCCATCTCGCCGTTGATCTGAGAGACAAGGTATCTCGCCATTACTATTGCTGGGTGGCACTCGATATTGTATCAATACCATTGCCCTAATAGCAAGTCGAATATAGTTGGTGGGGGTGGCACTGGCCGCGGAGTTGTAATTTGCGTGGCGGAGTTGACGGCATATCAGTTTATCATCGGCATCGAATCACATCGATCTTGCATCGATAAAAATTTTCGTATAACTATCTGCAAACATCTGCCATCTCTTCCTTCCTTTCCTACCACCACATCCTCTCCCTCCTTCACTTTTTTTCCCTTTTCATTTTTGTACTCATAAGTAAGTATCGCTTAGACTCCCCTCTCATCCCGGCGATTCGCATCAATGCCATCTTGATCTCACTGATCCTTACCATCGTCGCCGTACTCATATTCTGCACCTAGAAACTCATCAAAATGGGAAAGGATAAGATTCACGTTAACGTCGTCGGTGAGTAGTGTCTCCCGTCGTTACTATCCCCCCTGATCATGTTATCGCAGTCATCGGTCACGTCGATTCCGGAAAATCGACCACCACTGGTCACTTGATCTACAAGTGTGGTGGTATCGACAAACGTACCATCGAGAAGTTCGAGAAGGAAGCCGCTGAACTCGGAAAGGGTTCCTTCAAGTATGGTGAGACATCGATCAACTCCGATTGATGTCGCAGGTCGCTAATGATCTCTCAGCATGGGTGCTCGACAAGCTCAAGGCTGAGCGTGAGCGTGGTATCACGATCGATATCGCCCTCTGGAAATTCGAGACTCCCAAGTACATGGTCACCGTATGTCGTTTCTCTTGCGCACGTAGTGGAATAATTCTCACGTGAAATACCAGGTCATTGATGCTCCCGGACACCGTGATTTCATCAAAAACATGATTACTGGTACTTCTCAGGCTGACTGTGCCATCCTCATCATCGCCGGTGGTACCGGTGAGTTCGAGGCTGGTATCTCGAAGGACGGTCAGACCCGTGAACATGCTCTTCTGGCGTTCACTCTCGGTGTGCGTCAGCTCATCGTCGCAGTAAATAAGATGGACACGACCAAAGTTCGTTGCATATTTTATTTTTCCCCGACGAAGGCGGTTTGACATGTCGTCGATAGTGGAGCGAGGACCGTTTCAATGAAATCGTCAAGGAGACTTCGACCTTCATTAAGAAGGTCGGTTACAACCCGAAGGCTGTCGCTTTCGTCCCCATATCTGGCTGGCATGGTGACAACATGCTTGAGGAGTCCCCCAAGTACGTGCTACTTTGTTAGATCGACCGACAGCATTCTGAACGTCGAAATAGCATGACTTGGTACAAGGGATGGACGAAGGAAGTCAAGAGTGGTACCGTCAAGGGAAAGACCCTCCTCGACGCCATCGACGCCATCGAGCCTCCTTCCCGTCCCTCCGACAAACCTCTTCGTCTTCCTCTTCAGGATGTCTACAAGATCGGTGGTATCGGAACTGTACCTGTCGGTCGTGTCGAAACTGGTATCATCAAGGCTGGCATGATCGTCACTTTTGCTCCCTCGAACGTGACCACTGAAGTCAAGTCCGTCGAAATGCACCACGAACAGCTTGAGGCGGGTCTCCCCGGTGACAACGTCGGTTTTAACGTCAAGTATGTTTTTATCTTATCAACTATCATATCAACCCACTGACTTGTGTGCAGGAATGTCTCAGTCAAGGATATTCGTCGTGGAAACGTGGCCTCCGACTCCAAGAACGATCCCGCAAAGGAAGCTGCCTCGTTCAACGCTCAGGTCATCATTCTCAACCACCCCGGTCAAATTGGTGCTGGTTACGCCCCGGTGCTCGACTGCCACACTGCCCACATCGCCTGCAAGTTTGCTGAGCTCATTGAGAAGATTGATCGTCGGAGTGGCAAGTCTCTGGAGAACAGCCCCAAGTTTGTCAAGTCTGGCGATGCTTGCATTGCTAAACTTGTTCCGTCCAAGCCTATGTGTGTTGAGTCGTACAACGAATACCCACCTCTGGGTCGGTTTGCTGTTCGTGACATGAGACAAACTGTTGCCGTTGGTGTCATCAAATCTGTTGACAAGACTGACAAAGCTGGTGGTAAAGGTGAGATTCCGAATATACTATGTCGCCAAGCATACTCATTGTTGCACAGTTACCAAGGCCGCCGAGAAAGCCGCCAAGAAGAAGTAAATAGATGTAGAATTGCTGTATTCTTCTTTCTTTCTTTCTGGCTCGCTTTCTTTCCGTCTATTTCTCTATTCTCCTCCTGTGTGCATACCTCCGCGCTGTCTGTACGAACATTGATGAAGACATGTGCATCAGGTTATGCCCTCCATGACTGGGTGAGACATTTAAGCAGACGCCTTTCAAATCAAAGATGGTGATAAATTGTTCCCACCGCCAACCGTCTAGTACTGTACCTGTCCGAGGTTCTCATGTGCGAACGTGTGTCTTCTCGATCAAGCCTGCTTCCATTAAATACCGTCCAACTCTCCACCTAGGTAAACCATGGTCACGGTTGAGCCCAGGGCAATCATTCGCCCCTACAAGCCAGACGATGAAAAACCCGTCAAGTTCACGCTCGGGCTAGCCGCTATGGAAGGACTTGCGATGGCCAACAAACGAGGTGGAATGTTTTCCTTGAAAAGAAAACAGGTCGCAGACTGACTGTCATCCAGCTGCATTCCATCCATTGACCCTTAGCTTATGGGTCGGACTGTCGTGTATCATGATTCAGTTGCTGAATTGGTGGCCGAAACCAGAGGATGGCTGGTTGGGATGGTTGCTACCGTTGCCAGCTTTCGGTTGTTGGGGCGTTCCTATACTGTTTGCGATCGATTGGTACGCACCCAGCTCGACTGACATGCACGCGCTCACATTCGTTTTTAATCCTTAGGATCAACCGCCCATATTTTGAAGATGTCGCATCCAACCTCCTGCGTAGGCCCGATTTCGCGGACCTGCAAAAATACTATGCTCGTTCGCCCTCTTCGGGCCTTTTCATTCTTGAATACGGTTCCAAATTCATCGGCCTCATCGCCGTCGACGCATCAAAGGACTCGCAGTCCGAACAGCCCTTTGTGAAGAAAAACGAACAAGGCCGCGACGTTCTAGCAGACAAGACCAAAAATTTCTACAGCAATGGTACATCTTCAGTTGCAACCATCCGGCACTTTTACGTCGAGGAGCCTTTTCGCAAGACCGACGTGCAGGACGACATTCTGGCATTCGCGACTCGGCATGTTTTCACGTCGAGTCAGGATGTCCAGGTCCTCGAAACCTCTGCTACTCCCCTCCTTGACTATAAATACACTGTCCTGCGCCGATCAGGATTCTCGGTGGAGAAAGAGGTCGGTAAGCTCGGTCTTTTCAAATGGAAGATGGAGGCAGTGAGCCTGAGCAGAGAACGATGGGAGACGGATCAGAGCAAGGAGTCGGCTGATATTTGATGTTGTGATCACTCAGGCTGTAACTCGACTGTAGTAGTTCATCATTTTGTCCTCGTTTCGTTTTCAATGACACTTCTCCCTTCCATCATCGCGGACCCAAGTGGCTCGCGTCCGCATCAGCCTTTGATTCTTGTTCAATCCTCGGCTTCACAGACGTGTTTGCCCGTGCTTCGCAACCTTATACAACCCACGAAACGCCCGACACAGACCTTGTTGGTCTGTTTTCTTTACACTCCAACGTCCCTGATTGCAGGTTGGCCAAACACCTCGAGCGGCTCCCTAAAGGTGCTTGATTACACTGCGCAAGTACCCGGATACGACGAATCGCGCGATCCACGCGACGAAGTCCTGACCGCCATTCGTTCAGGTCAGTCGATTCTCGATTCTCGAGGGAGGAAGGCGCGTGGGGCTCATCGCGAAGTTTCAGCCCCTCCGGGATTGCTTCATGTGATCATAGACTCCATCGACACCCTCGCTGCAGATCTCGCGTCGATTTCTCAGACGTACACGTTCATCAAGTCTCTCCTCGGCCTAATCACCGCCCGTTCGCGTGCGTTGGCATCTGTTTACCTCTCACGTCTCCTCGTCACTAGTACTCAGCTCGCGCGTTCGTCCCACAGAGCCGTCCGTACTGATTCTGCATCTCCTTCCCTGTCCTTTGCTGCCGGTATTGACACAGACCGGCCTCTCTGCGACTCTGGTCCACATCATCGCACACCCTCCGGCTCTGCTGACCCATATCGCGTCGTCGTACCTCACGCTCCCGCCCCTCGCCGGGCCAGCTGAAAAGTTTTGGTCCATCTTGATTCCCATTTCGGAACGCGTCCATGAAAGCGAGGCTCTCGTCTATGGATCTACCGGCAGCGGCACATGCTCCGGAGCAGGAGCTGATTCATCCGAGTTTGTCGTCGAGTTGATAGTCAGAGGGATGGCCGCAGACGGTCGTAAACGATCGATCGAGCGGACAATCGAGGGTTGGAGCGGCATCGGTCCGGAGCACCTCGAGAGGCTAGAGAGTTTGAAGAGTATTTGGCCTCGAAGCAGGCCCCCTGAGGAGGTCTGTTTCCTTGCTTTGGAGTCGATCGTGATCTGAACAATGATTTCAGAAACCACTTGATGGAACGCAATCTGTATCCTTCAATCTGAAACTCACTCCATCCCAGGAGAAATCGAAGGCACAGGTCCCCCTGCCGTACGCTCACGAAGGTCAGATCTCTCTCGTGTGCAAGTGTCGATGTAATTAATGTCGTGTTTCAGGTGAACTTATGCCTTCAGCACCTTCTATTAGGGGAGCGATTATTTATGAGCCAGACTCGGCTGATGACATTGACGATGATGATCCTGACGAAGATCTCGATATCTAGTCATAGAAGGGAGATTATATACATTTCGCAGTACAGAACTACAAGTACAGGAAGCAGTAATCTAGTGACTTTGGGGGCTCCGTGGGGCTTGTTACTCGACACCTTCTCTTCTTCTTAAACTCAATTTAACCATCAGCTTCCCATAATCCAAAACGAAATAGTCCTTCAAGGATTCCGTCCAAGTTTTCGGATCGAAATTGTCATCAAGTTTCATGTCGAAATGCATGATGAAGAGGGCTATGACTGCTCTCATCTCGAGAATTGCCAGTGGCTTTCCCGCACAGTTTGCTGGCCCCATGGAAAAGGGTATGAATGCGCTGCGGTCCAACACAATCTCTTGTGAGCCGAGACTCTCCAGAATCCACCGATCTGGCCAGAAATCGTCCGGGCGTGGAAAGAAATACTTGGGATCACGGTGCAGGGCATAAGGGGGTACTTGGATGTGAGTTCCCACTTTGAAATAGCTGAAAGGCATGTGAGATACGAACGTTGTGGGGCTCGGTTCGAACTTACTGAGTGCCAACGAGCTTGCCTTTTGTGCCCCTCGCGGGCGCACGCTGCAGTGCCGTTGGGACTGGAGGTTGTAGACGCATAACTTCATTTCTGCCATGACCATATGAATATATACCTCCCTGGCAGGATTGAATAAAGACGCACATCACTGCATTTAAGAGAGGGAGATCGAGCAAGATTTCTGGATCGAGCCGACTCGTCTCTGTCGGTGGGAATTTTGCATCTATCTCTTCACGTAAACGTGCGTAGTAGGTTGGGTTCGTGAGCAGATAAAACATAGTGTTGCTCAAGACTGAAGCAATAGTGTCTGAGCCTGCTACAATGGCTAGCAGCGAGTTGGAGACAATCAATTGCAAGGGAGATTCCTGTGAATCAGCTTGATGTGCCGCGATCTGGGATCAGCGGTCAGCAAGCACGAATACAACTACAGACATGGATGTGATTACCAAATGGTAAAAAAGATCCCTCCTTTCTTGTTCTTGACGAAACCGTATCTTAGCTCGTTCGACAGCGAACGATCCAAGGGTACTCATCGGCTTCCCGAAATAGGGAAGGTTGCGTATTACACATGAAAACCATGGAACAGCTTGAGCGAGGGTAGCATAACTGAGAAAGAGGTGAGATCACAAAAAAGGGAAACGGGAAAAGCTAACTAGAGTGATGTTGATAAGTTGGCTAGCAATTTGTCACAATCACCGTCACGCATGAGTTCAAATCCACCCCCGAAACTTAAGCGACCATGTTTAACAATTGAGACTTCAATAGGTCTAAGGACTGACTCGGACTTACGCCATGTCTCCCATGAAATCAAACCTAGCACCAATGTGAGCGAGAGCGATCATGTGCAGACGAATACTCACGTGAAGTAACCAATCCAAGTTGCGATGTCGACAAGAGCGACTCCGCCTTGCTCTTTACAGATGTCCTTGAGACTATTGATCAATTGGTGAGCGCGCAGAAGCATCAGCTCTTCGTAATCTCTTAGAGCAGAGTTTGCAAAGGCTTTGTTCCAAGCTCTCCGTAGCACTGCGTGACGCTGCAGATCTCGGGTACTAATTAGGTTGAGATGGCCCATCTCTTTGTCACTGATTGGAGTCATTCGCCTCCCCTCGAACACTAACGCAGATCAAAGATAAGTACGAGTTGCTATGGAAGTCGTACTTGAGAATCTTACCAGGCCCCTTTGGCATTCCTTGCGATCCAAGGATGTGTGGAAGCATATCCTTGTCAGTAACGGACAGTTCATTTGGCCCTTGACCACCATCAGCAGAGTCAGATTGATACGCATGAAACGACGTACCAATGCGGACGATGGGTCCATATTGTTCATGCAATTTTTTGCGGTAGTGGTGGGTTTTCCCGAGGGCGCAAACTGCCACTGTCCACAGCTGTGATATCTTGCACGGGATGGGGCCAGGATACTTTGCGAGGGGGTGAAATGGAGAGAGTCGGTAGAGTATAATGGACGTGAATAGAGTGGCAAAGAAAACCAAATATGCCGCCAGTATTGCCGCCATATACGAGAATGAATCATTGATCAAAACCCATGCCGCAGGTAAAGGGACTGCTAAGACGGGCATCAAGCTCCACGAGATGGAGGGTTCATGTTGATTAAACCAGCGATGGGCGGCCTATCGCCGATTAAGTAAATCAGTCATAGTCAGTCAACTGGATGAAACAACCTACCAATGCGCAGAGGATATCTAATGCTAATGCGCTCGTTAACATAGTCGCAGTGATGAGATCCGTCTCAGAAGTGGTCGAATTTTCGAACGAAGATTTCCGAATTGGGGAAGCGAGTAAACTTAGAAATGCCGCATCGCCTTTGGCATTAGTGGGATGCCAGTACCACACTCGATGGCCTTGTCTCATACCTCTCGATTTCCAGGTAAAGGGCCAAAAGGAATCCACATTCCCGAAACTCGCGCAGTCTCGCAGGACTGAAGTTCCGAGGAACTTTCTGCCGCACTAAGTTGCAGTGTTTACTAATTACAGCACTCCGTCCCTGCGCGCCACAAGTTGCCGCATGGGCGAGCTGTGAACGTTTGAACCTGACCCCTTTATCAGGTTCAATGATTGACTCTTTGGTGGAAACCAGGCTGTACTGCCGAATCGACAACGCTCCTCCACGATGGGTCGCTATCAAGTGAGTCAGCCGCCAACCGCAAACTTGCCAATTATGTGATGCTGTAGACAAAGTAGGAAGCTATTTAATTGACAACCAGTTTGCGCCGTTTGATATCCTTGCGCCTTCTGATTCTGCATGCGTCTGCTGTCCTGATGAGTGGGAATAACTCCCTGCCTATCGTCAATCCAGGCGTATATCTCAACTACCTCCAACCGGACCTTGCAAGCGAGTACGAAGCAACAAAGGATGTTTTCCTTGTGACCTTTGGGGTATGTACAAGCCCGTGCCTGATCGGAGGGATGGCTAACAGTGTCATTCAAGGCTTTAGTATGGGACATTCTTTCCAGCATACCCAGCGACTGGAAAATCATTCGAACCACCAAACCTACCCCGGTGCTGTTCGCTTACATTTCATCTAGGTAACTCGTTTTCAAAATCTTGTTCATCATCGTGATAATTCCAATCAGGTTATGGGCACTTGCTGTAGTACTCATG
This sequence comes from Leccinum variicolor, assembly GCA_038091415.1. Classification (NCBI taxonomy): domain Eukaryota; kingdom Fungi; phylum Basidiomycota; class Agaricomycetes; order Boletales; family Boletaceae; genus Leccinum; species Leccinum variicolor. The sequence continues at coordinate 61,236 of JBBPOK010000099.1, read as the reverse complement.
TCGGCCTTGGCAAAGAGTAAGTAACGCATCTCAGAATCAAGGGCTATCTCTATAACGAGTACATCTTGTTTTTTTCAGCTGGCCCTGTCCAAAATTGTGGTGTCATGCAATTGATGATCTGCATATTCCTCGTCCTTGCGACCGGATCATCCTCCTATCTCTTTCTCAAACGTGTCCATGCCGTGTTTTTCCAGGAGAGACTCGTTTGCCATGCTTTCACAGCTCTTTGGGTTGGTGCCGTCGGCGCGTCCACGCTGGTGCTCATCGATCCGTTGCACGATTACTATGAAATCGCAAACACAAAGCATTGCATGAACGTCAAACTCAACGCTTACGTGTCCGCGGCGTTCATCGTGCCTATGGTGTTTGATGCCCTCGTGCACTCTGCGATCTCCTTCAAAATTCTCTGGTCCCACCCCCGGGCCACGACGCAACCCAGGAGTTGGAAGAACTTTTGCAAAAGTCGTAGCAAGACACTTCCTCATCTTTCTAAGGCTGTCCTACAAGGTGGACAGCAATATTATGCGTACGTCCTTCTTTTTTCGATCACGAGCCAATACTGAGACGCGTTGTATAGGATCACGAACGGAGTCAACGTTTCGTGTTTCAATTTAGTTCTATCGCCGACCGCTTCTCCTATCTTGCAATTATCGCTTTCGGTTCCCGCAATAGCGCTCACGAGCGCGATGGCATGTCGTGTATTTCGAAACCTCAAGTTGGAGACATCGGAAAAGACACAAGTCGGAGTCTTGACCACGATTCACTTTGCGGACAGAGAACGTGTCAATGTTCATCTACCCAAGAACACGGAACTTACGCTTCCGGAAGCCGATTTAGAGCAGTGTTGATGAGGTTCAGGAACATGACTTGGGCTATGTATCGTCAGCGTCTGCCATATGCACGGACTTTGTAATGCCGTTGATATGTACTTGTACTACGGTCAGGAACGTGGATGGACCGGAACCACAGTAATGGCTTGTAATGCATGACCAGATACGATACAAAACGGTGGTACAGTTATGCCAGAGCGTGCACAAAACATGTAATGTCTGATGAATAAGCCTCTTAAAGAACGAAAGAAATGCGGTGGAATGACTGAAGTGCAAGGAACGACATGCTGTGCGGAGGACAGCTACATGGGACGGATCAATCGAAACTGTCAACGAGTGTTCAAGATATAGAATAAACGTTTGTCATGGAAACTGTCATTAACTGTGCGAGTGCTAAAATTTCTTGATGGTCGAAAGTGCTGCAACGGAAAGACGACGGAGGGTATTCCTGTTGCTGCCTCCTTGTCTGGAACCCAGTTCCGTTATGCCAGCGTTGGCAACCTCAGCGGTACTTGTCTGGACCGCAGAGGAGTATGCAGAAGTGGTGCGTGATCTCATATGCTCCTGTTCCGTACGACTTTGGGGGACGAGTGTCAGTGGACCACTGTCATATGGCGGTGGAGGGGCAGTGATCAAGATGACGCTGCCATTTTCGCTGTCTTGGCTCGTAATGACCCTGAAGCTGACACCTCTGTCCATGCTACCGCGATGCTTTTGGACGCCCTGTCGCTTGACAAGCTGTTTGACGCGTCCGCCAAGCATTTTGGCATGCTTTATGAAGGTCTGCGACCTCGTGGCGCGGGGAATGCGAGTCGATTGAAGGTGTTGAGACTGCAAGAGATGAGAAGGCAAGGATGGATTCATAGCTATCTCTGCCAGAAGCTCTTCCAACTGGGACCCATGGACACTGTCTTCGGAGAGAGGTGAGGGGAGTTCTTCGGATGGAGGAATCCCGGGTGCTACACTCTCACGCCATGCCTCTAAGCCATCCAGTGAGGACGGAAAAGTGTCCGTGCCCGTAGGCTTCAAAGCCAGACGTTCCGGTAGAGAGTGAGGTAACATGGTGGGCGGGTAAGGTGACAGCCCAGGAGACAGCGACGCCGGCGACCTGGCCAGAGAGGATGGCAGATTGTGCGCCAAGACGGAGGAAATATGCGAGGAAGGGGATACTGCACTCGGGCTCAGTGCTGGTGTGGATGCAGGGCTACTTTCTGTATCACCCAAGGTGATCTCAAGGAGGTTATGCTGAAATATACGATCTGTCTCCGTGTGACCTCCGAGGTCACTGAGCCAAGTAGAAGAGAGAACCTCCCAGGGACGTAGATTCCCAGACTTGGACCCGTTGGATTCATTACGCATCGAGCCATCCGTGGCGGGGTGTGCGGCGAGGGGCGACACACGGATCGCTATCTCGCTATCGGCCCCTTCTACGTGGGAAGCGGGGGGCATCAGCAAGAACTGGCTTGAAGTGGGCGAGGCAAGGTCGGCGACAGCGGTGTCTCGTGAACACGACGACTGTGCAAGAGCTGGGGTCGGCGGGAAACTGTTGGTCAAGAGGTCCTGGGCATCACTGAAGGTGAAGCATGATGAGGAGACGGGGGTCGGAAGGGAATGTGGCGTAATAGGAAGGGTCAGATCGGTACTGAAGGGGCAATATTCCGTCGGGGGGACGACGATTCGCAGCGCAGGGGGCTTCCGGTGAATTGTGGGGGAAGAGGGACGATGCGATTCCCCGAGCGAGTCGCCGAGCGGCGGCACTCGGTCCATGACCTGGAAAATGTCAAGTGAGGGTTGGGGCGGGCTCACGGACGGGACACGGTGGGCTGCTGCGTATGAGTGCTCGGGGCAAGAGTGGGCGAAGAGAACATACGGGGGGATTGAAGACGCTTCTTGGCATCGAAATTGCATGCCAAAAAAGAGAATCCAACCTCGCACTAACCTCGTCAGGTCACCATTTGCCTTTATACGTGATATCGGAGCAAATTAAGAACCCCATTAGATTATAAGAATGGAAGCGTCACTAATGGGAATAAATATCAGCTTCTATATCGTATTAGCAAACTACAGATTTCCTCTAACTGCTGCATCCACGCCCTGTGCAAAGTATTCAATGTTGCTGCCATTAAGTCCAGCCATCGAAATGCGGCCATCCATGGTCATATAAATATGGGCCTTTTCTGCCAGAGCCTTGCATTGTTCGGTCTGGAGCCCAGTGAAACTACATCATGCACAAAATGAGCTACGTCCGAGCCAACATTCCACAGGCGCACGCACCTGAACATGCCAATTTGGCTCTTGATATGTCCCCATGTTCCCGGGGTCTGGTAACCGTTGGTCAGGAGCTCATACAACCGTTCTCTCATGTTGATGATGCGATCTGCCATGCCCTTGACTTCGCTCTCCCATTCTTGGTAAAGTTGAGGGTTCGACAGGATCGTGCTTGCGATATGAGCACCGTGCAGGGGTGGGTTCGAGTACATGGGGCGTATGATAATCTTGAGCTGGCTTTCAACACGTTTCTTTTCTTCCTCGTTCGCGGTGATGAGCGAGAAAGCGCCAACGCGTTCGCCATAGAGCCCCATATTCTTAGCGAACGACTGGCACAGCGCTACGTTGTGACCTTGCGAAACAAAGTGACGAACGGCAAAGGCGTCCCGAGCGGTCGAGCCAGAGGCAAAACCTTGGTATGCCATGTCAAAAAACGGGAAAAGCTTCTTTTCTGCCAGGAGGTCAGAAAGCTCCTTCCATTGCGCTTGGGTAGGATCAACCCCAGTAGGATTGTGTGCACAGGCGTGTAACAGCACAACAGCACCTTCCGGAGCGTTCTGGAGGTCATGTGAGGAAAGGTGAACAACAATATTGGAATCTGCACGTACCTTCAAGTCTTCCTTTAGGCCTTCCAAATCGAGGCCAACCGTCTTCTTATCAAAGTATCTATACGAACGAACTTCTAGGCCAGAGTCCTTGAACAAGGGAATGTGGTTGCCCCAGGTAGGATTGGGGAGATAAATAATCTTAGCGCCAGGATAAAACTTGGCCAAGAAAGCACCACCAATCCTTAGGGCACCCGTTCCAGAGATGGACTGAGTCACCGCAATCTGTCATACGTTCGGAATTAGTGGGATTCCAATTTAACTAGACGAGATGAAACAGACAGCATTTTGGTTTAGCGGTACGCTTTCGGCGCCATAGGCAAGCTTGATAGCGCTTTGAGTGAAGGTGCCCAGGCCAGTGATGGGCAGATACTCCTTGTCCAGATTGTCAAGTGCCATCCTCTCCTCCGCCTTTGCATGACGAGGTTAGCGCCAGGTGCGGAGTAGAATAAAAGAAAAGAAAACTACCTTCTTGACTGCATTCAGGACATAAGGTTTTCCGTTCTCATCCCTATAGGCACCAACACCCAAGTTAATCTTGCGTGGGTCTTTGTCGGCCTTGAAGGCCTCGCTGATGCCTGCGAAAAGTCAGTAGGCAGACCACGTTCAAGGATGATACTGACCAAGTATCGGATCGGGAGGACCAGCAGGGACAGCAGACCATGTCGACAAGGGGGCTACGGTATGAAGGAGGGCGGGAGCACGACGAACGGAGTTAATGGCCAGCATCATGTCGAATAAAGAATAAAAAAAAGTGTGTGAGGACTTTGTCGCTGCGCTGCAAATTTTGTTGGCACCGGTCACCCGGATTTGGCCGATATCATGACGCTGTGCATCATGGCAATGTCTAATAACCGATCGAACAACATTAATCACGTTGAGTACGAGTCACTGCAATGTTTTATATTTACACTAATAACCCCTCCGCACGGAAGATATACTGACCTTCAACCTTAAAAAGAACCCGCTGATTGATAAGATCATCTGACTCGTAACTGAACCACCATGACTACAGCGGTCGAGGTCCCAAACCAAATGGATGCACCAGTCGGAGAACCGTGCGCCATCGTTCATCCCTTGTCGTGATCACTGAATGACAATCACCATCAGAGGTACTGCCGATGGAAACTTGGAAAGGTGAGATTAGACCGACCCCGATCGATCTACCCTTTACAACTCTCGAAAGACCTGAAGGAGGAGACGGTCCGACAAAAAGCGCACTGAAAAAGGCCGCTAAGGAGGCTGAGAAAGCAAAGAAAAAGGCCGAAAAAGCAGCAAAGGCCAAGGAGTTGGAGCAGGCAAAAGCAGCTGCAGACGAGGTATCTTCTACCTGCTTCCCAGTGAGCTTGCTCTCAGGTTTCGCCTGCAGGACTATGCCTCCGGAAAATACGGCAAGCTTCCTCTGCATCAATCTCAGTCACGACCAGGCCGCAGATACACCGACATATCGACTTTAAGTGCACAGAACGATGGCGAGCAAGTACTCATGAGAGCTCGTATCCAGACCTCGCGCCTTCAAGGAAGCAAAATGGTTTTCCTCAACTTACGCCAACGCATCAACACCGTCCAAGCATTAATGCAAGTTACCGAAGGTCAAGTCAGCAAGCAGATGGTCAAGTGGGCTGGCTCACTCACCGTTGAAAGTATCGTCATTGTCGAGGGCACGGTGAAGAAGAGTCCTGAACCTATCAAAAGCGCGACCGTGGATGACATTGAGATTCACATCGACGAGGTCAGTAATCCACAGCAACGTTCGAAGGACAACAAAGTTGATCCGCAGCTGCTTAGTTGTGGCTCATGGCAGGGGTAGAGAGCAGACTGCCATTTTCTCTGGAGGACGCCAGCCGATCAGAAAACGCCCCTGAAGTCGAAGGTCAATTCAATAGAGTATTGCTCGACACTCGATTGAACAATCGCGTCTTCGATCTCCGAGCAAGTGTTCTTTTGGTCCCATCATCTCCAACCATTCTAACACGCATACAGACAGTCACCAATCAGGCAATCTTCAAAATCCAGCATGCCATCGGAGATTTATTCCGTTCCTACTTGAACAACAATGGATTTATCGAGATACACAGTCCCAAGCTTCAGGGTGCCGCAACGGAATCCGGTGCAACTGTATTCAAGGTCGATTACTTTAAAGGTCTGCCTACCAAGCATGTCTATACTCGTCAGCTAACGTCCATGCCAGGCAGCGCGTTCCTGGCACAGTCTCCCCAGCTAGCCAAACAGATGGCCATCGCCGCCGATTTCGAGCGTGTGTACGAGATTGCTCCGGTCTTCCGCGCAGAGGATTCCAACACACACCGCCATCTCACCGAGTTTGTCGGGTTGGATCTCGAGATGACGATCGAAGAACATTATCACGAAGTCCGCGACGTGCTCGACGGCATGCTCAAAGCTATATTCCGCGGTCTCAAGGACCAGTATGCCAAAGAGATCGCGACGGTAGGGAGACAATTTGAAGCGGAAGAATTCAAATGGCGAGATGGCCCCGAGGGAACTCTAGTTCTCACATTCAAAGAGGCGGTAGATTTGCTTGTCGAGGATGGTGTGAATCGAGAGGTTCTGGACGACATCAAGTAAGCGATCGTGATCGATGATAAACGTTTCGCGGTCCGAATGATCCGTCCCTTAGCACCGAGAACGAGAAGAAGCTTGGCCGGATCGTGAAAGTCAAGTACGACACGGACTATTTCATCGTCGACAAATTTCCCCTCGCCCTTCGTCCGTTTTACACTATGCCTGACCCAGAGGACCCTGTAAGCCATTCGATCGATCGATCATCCGCTGCTGATTCCGTATCAGACCCTTTCCAACTCATACGATTTCTTCATGCGAGGTGAAGAAATCCTATCCGGAGCACAACGTATCCACGATCCCGAATTTCTTTCCCAGCAAATGCGTGCCAAGGGTGTTGACCCCGAGAGCATGAAGGGTTACTTGGACGGTTTCCGAATCGGCTGTCCCCCACACGGAGGGGGTGGGATCGGTCTCGAGCGTGTGCTGATGTTGTTCTTGAAGCTCAACAACATCAGGCGGGCGTCGTTGTTCCCCAGGGACCCCAAACGACTGGAACCTTAGCCAGCCTTCACATACTCACTCGTCTGGCAGACTACCTGCAATTAATAGAAGCACGGTACACGCGTGTTTGAAAAAGGCATGGTGCAGTAGCCACCACTCAAACTAGATTTTTACAGGATACACCAGATGTTGTTTGCACGAGCAGAGATTGTTACGCATTCCGAATTAAATGGTTAATCGACACCAAAATTGTCCAGAAGACATATTTTATAGTGATGAATGGGAGAGCAAAATACGAACATAATCCCATGGGAGAAAAAAAAATTACAAATTTCCGCACTGCAACATGGAGGTGCCGGTGAGCAACGATGCCACGCAAGAAACTCGGCACTAACCGGTAGACCACCGTCTTGTAAGTACATCAGTATTACCGTCTTTCTCTCCTCATTCGTCGTCTCTCGGAACGTGAGCTTGATCCTTGGCCGATCGCGCTGACAGGCAAGGATGCACCTTCCAAAGCAGCGGTAATTACGTCCGCAGGTAAATCAATATGAACACCTTCTGCATAGGCATACGCGTCTAATGGTGAATATGCGGGTGGATCTCGCCTCGAGAATACCGGGTGGTCAGCTGGCAAAGTGTCCGCAGCTCCATGGGGAATGGAAGAGGAAAGTGCTTGCAAATGAATGTCACGCAGATTAGGCGTGGGAGGATTCGGACTGCGCGGTGAATCAGGTGGTGGATGTACCTGTATGGTGGTGTCGGAATCTGTGTGTCGCGTGGCGGCCAGGAAATGAGTGAATGAATCCCGCCGTATGCGAGGAGTACCAAAGAGGCGGCTCGCACCTGCGGCTCCCTCGCTCACGGGTGATTGAGAACGCGAGGACGACGAGGACGAGGACGGTGAGTGGCTTCCATCCTCCTCACCACTTTCTCCCTCTGGTATGGGTGAACGTGGTAGGTCGAGAACAGGTGGTGTGTGGAACGGAAGATCAGTTGGTGACAAGTATCTGCAATCGTTGGATGGTCCGGCACCGTCATCATTCTCCTCTGTTTCTTCACTGATGGGAGTGATCGGTGGAGGAGTTGGAGATTCCTGAAGATGGGAGGATAACGGAGTTCCCCGAAGTGGTGAGGATGCGGAAGGAGTAGTAGATGTCCGATTCTTTGGGCGTCGGTGACGATGCGAACGACGTGTTGTGGGAGGTGGTGATGAAACTGCTGTGCCATGCTGTGTGAACGGAGCACCGGTGGGTCGGATTCCACCGCCGACATCCAGTAGAATGCTGCCCCGCTCGCTCCCATAAGCGGGAGGCGGAGCAAGCGTTCCCACACTGGGAGCTAGGCCCCACTTCTTTACGTTGGCCTCAATGAAGACAAAGCCAGCCTGTCCGAGGTTGATATGGACGCTGCAAGGACCGTCGGCCCCGAGCGTGGGAAAGAGGTTATAACGGCTGAGGCCGATAAATGCGTCTTCTAGCTTACGGCCGTTGCGTGTGAAGAAAACTGTGCCTGTGCGGGGGCGGTAGCCGACACCGAGCACATCGCCCTCCTTGAGAATAGGACCAAAGGTGGTTGCTGTGAAAGGGTAGTTGTAGCACTTGTCGCCATTGGAGTGATATGCGACGGAGTGACGACTGATACCGGGCAATCGGAAGGGCGGATATGGCTTTGTGGCCAAACCGACTGCGACAGTGGTAGTTTCTGGGAGATCGAACATTTTGACCTCCCAGTAGTACACCTCGTTTAGTTTGGGAAGGGGTAGGTTGGACTGGACACAGGAAGCTGATGAGGGATCGGGGAGGAAGGTGATCTCTGTGCGAGCATGAACAATGAGAGAATTGATGGTTTCGTAGTCGGGTTCGAAGCACCAAGCGGAGACGCCTTTCTCCTGTATGGACAGAAATTGAGAGAGGGTGATATCAGTTGGTTCCGAGTTCGGAGGGTACTGTAGTTGATATTCTGGGAGCAGAGGGATCTGTAAGGGGGAGAACAAGGAGGGAGCGAGGAACGGACCTTTGGCTCTGAGATATGACATGCGTGCCGAGTCGGAGACGGTCTCGAGCCAGCGAGATTCGATGCCTTCGAAGCCACCGTCGCCCTCGTAGAGGTCCTCGCGACTCATGTCGATAGGGCCGTCATTGTCTCTAAGGACGATGCCTCGACGCCTGCGGATGAAGATGATACATACGAGGAAGAGGAGGAGGACGAAGAGGAAGGTAGAGAGGACTATGAGGAGGGGGAGGATGAAGAGGAGGGCATCGTGAGAGGGTGGCTGCTCTGGATAATCGGTGGAGTGGTCGAGCGTGTGGGTGTCGGGAGACGGACGTGTGAGGGCATCGTGGATAGCGTCGAGGGGGACGGCAGAGACGGCGGTGCCGATGGGGGCGTGTTGCGCGAGTATGCCCGTCGTGGGCATGTGCGGTGAACGGGGAGGGCGGGAATGAAGGGAGGAAGGGAAGGAACGGGGACGGGTGAGAGGTCGAACAGGCGCGCACAGCAGCGGGCACAAACGCAATGCGGGGTTAGCCAAATATGGTATCAAGACCCCCCCACTGTGTGTTAACGGGTGGGTGGTCTCGATTTGTTTTCTGGTCGACGCTGGCTGCGACGATGAACGCGACATTGACACCCGCGCAGAGTCAGTCTCCGAGAACGCCAAAGCGAAGACCATCGACGAGGAGGAGAGCAGTGTCGCAATTGCCACCAGTACAGTCCCAGGAGTCACACGATGCTGCCTTGTACGCCATCCGCAGCGTCCTCAAAGGACGCACTTGCTACGACGCATTTCCAGTCAGCTTCAGGCTCATCGTCCTCGACACAAAGCTCAACGTAAAAAAGGCTCTGCAATGCCTTCTTCTCAACGGTGAGCCCCGCCACACATCCGCCCTCGCCACCCCCTGCTCACCTCCACCTAGGCGTTGTGTCGGCTCCCCTCTGGAACAGCGAAAAGTCCAAGTTCGCAGGCATGCTCACCGTCCTAGATATCATCCACCTCATCCAGTACTACTACCACAACCTCAATTACGAAGCAGCAGCAGCAGATGTCGAGACATTCCGCTTGGAGTTGTTGCGAGGTCCGTCCCGCTCAATCCGATGGACAATGTCCTAATCGTCTCTCCTCAGATATCGAGAAGAGCCTCGGTGTGCCCACTCCTCCGCTGCTCAGGGACCATCCCTGCAGCACTCTCTACGATGCCGCCAAACTCCTCATTCAGACCCACGCCCGTCGCCTTCCTCTCCTTGACTATGATACCGAAACCGGCCACGAGGTCATCGTCTCCGTCTTGACCCAATATCGTCTCCTCAAATTTATTGCCATCAATGTATCCTTCATTTCCGTCTCGTGTTGTACACCCCTCACCCTTCTTCTCTAGTGTACCCGAGAAATACAACACCTCCACATTTCCCTCCGTAAACTTAAGATCGGCACCTATGTCTCTAGAAATCTTCCACCAGAAACATCCGACACGGCCAATCCTTACTGGCCGATAGCCACAGCAACCTTGGAAACGCCCGTCTTCGATGTCGTTCACATGTTCTCCGAACGTGCCATCTCCGCCGTCCCAATTATTGACGACGACGGTGTGGTCGTCAATCTGTACGAGACCGTAGATGTTATCGTACGTGTCTCGAATATCCTCTCAGCTATATCTTACTCGTTTCTCACAGACGCTCGTCCGTCTCGGAGTATACCAATCCCTTGACTTGACGATATCCGAAGCTCTCAACCAGCGGTCTCCGGATTTTCCTGGAGTTGTCATCTGCACAGCCGGCGACTCCCTTGGCACACTGCTTCAGCTGCTCAAAAAGCGTCGCGTGCATAGACTGGTCGTAGTCGAAGGCGAGGCAAGTTGCTTCTCCGCCTTTTCGACATTTACCTCACTGACCTCGTGCAGGAAGAAGAAAAGAAGGGTGGCAAGAAGGGACGTCTGCTTGGTATTATTACCCTCAGCGACGTGTTGCGGTACGTCATTGGCGAGGTTGCAATTGGCGAGGCCGCAGAATCGATGGAGGAGTCCTCATCATCGGCAGACAAGGCGTCATCGACATCCCTCGACATCCCTACTTGGTGATCCGAGTGTGTCGTAATTTGCATTATATCCATTACATGTATCGAGTTAGCTACAGTACTACAGTATCAACACATGCGGTAAACATACGGCTTGCGTGCGCCATTCCCCAAACCAGTCTCCTCCTTGTCCTCGACACGATATGACCGCCATCCAAGCCATCTACATCCGCAGCCATGAGCAGCGTCCACCTCCCAAACCTCACGTCGTCTACCGGATAGAAATACAAGCTCACGTCCGCTCATGGCAAATGTGGCATCGCTACTCCGAATTCGTCGAGCTTCACACAGAGCTCACAAAATCCACTGGTTCACCGCCGCCTGCGGCCCTCCCACCTAAAAACGCATTCTCTGTTCTCAAAGGGCCCTTCAAGAAGGATGATGCACTCATCGGCCAGCGCAGGGTAGGCCTCGAGACCTACTTGCGTGCCATCCTCAGTGCCAAGGAGGACAAGTGGAGAGAGAGCTACGCCTTTCGCGACTTTCTCGGTGTCCCCGTGGGCAAACAGGCGCTCGAGGGCGGCAGCAACACCCAGTTCTCGTCGGCATCGTGGCTCGACGAACATCTAGAACTGCAGTCCCGCATTCGCGACATTCGTGCTGACATCAACAGGCGGGACACGCTCTCCGACCGTGGAGACGTCCATGCCTCGCACAGCGTCAACGTCCAGGCGAAGAAGAGGCTCGCCGAGATTCTCTCTCGCGTACGCACGCTCACGGAGGGGTTGCAGGCACTCGGTATGTCGGGCATGGCAGAGGGCGAGTTGCAGCGGAGGACGGACATGGTGGCGCGTTTGCAGGACGACTGCGAGAAGCTGGGGAAGATGCTCACGGTCGCGCGTCAGGCGTCTCGTATGGGCATAGCGGCGCCCTCACCCCCTTCGGGGTTCACGAACGTCGCACTGGCACCAGAGTCGGATCGCGCTGCACTCCTCGGTGGCGGTAAACCGGTCACTCGTGTCTTTGGCGTGGCATCGAAAACACCTCAAGAAACCGATGTAACCCGTCCGTTGGATGATCATGGTGTCGTTCAGCTGCAAAAGACGCAGCTAGAGCATCAGGATGATCAACTTTCCCAATTGACATCGATCCTTCAGCGACAGCGGCACCTCGGCGAAGCAATCAACGCCGAGCTTGTCGTGCAGAACGAAATGTTGGACAATCTGAATGACGAGGTGGATCAAGTCGGGACCAAACTTTCGAGCGCGAAGAAACAGTTGAATAGACTTGGCTGATTATCTTGGACTTGAATATTGTAGACAGCACGAGTTTGATATCTATCTATTATCCGCAAATGTCCCATAATATCATGGATGGTAGTATAGTAACACATGTCTAGGGAGAGTACTACGAATGCAAATGATGAATCAATCCTTCTTGGCCAACATTTTCCCTATGCCCTACTGGTGGTCAGCATGGAAGTTGATTGAAGATCCAAGATACACTACCTCGAAACATGCAATCATGATGCCACAAGCAGGCGCAATCTTGGCTGTCCGTGGCAAGATTCCAGCGAACAAGGCGCTTGTGCCCTCAGTGCGCAGTATTCGTAAACAAAGTGGTATGGTGGCGGTGTCTTTAGAAGAAAGCGTTCCCGACATCAGTAACGCTTGCCGTCTTGTCTTTAGGACGTCAAAGGGCGACGTTATGAGGGACGCGGTTGTTCCGCTAATGGCCCCGCTTGCGAATGCAACATATGCACCCGACTGGCCGCGCGACTCGAAGAATCGTTTCCAGGCTTCGTAGCCTGCCCAGTATATGCCACTGAAGGGAACATCGCGCCAAAGAGTGGGACCGAGTCCCCGCCAAAGGAAGAGGATGCCCTGCTGACGGACTGCCGTTCGTATTGATCCGAGGACAGAAGAAAGGGTATGTGGCCGGTCGGGAGAGCTGGGTGTGGATTGAAGATTGGTGCGAACGAGCTCCAGAGGCGAGAGGAGGGAAGTTAGACAGGTTCGAGCAGTGATACCAGCAAAAAGGGGGACCAATTCAGGGGACGAGATCAAAGGAGGAAAGACATTTCGTAGGAGATGATCATACGTCAGCATATACAGGGTAGAAGACGGGACGCCGATAAATCTGGAGAAGAAGATGAGGAACGGGATACGTAGGGTGATGGGCGACAGCTTACAAGGATGTTCCAGCACCCTTCCATAGCCCTCTAGTGCCCTCCGCTCTCACGACGTGTCGGACCGCGTCCAAAGGGCCACTGACACGCTCCTTTCGCAGCACGCCATGGTCGTAGATACACACCACCTCTTCTGCAGGGAGGCTGTGCGCGAAATAAGACATGTTGCGGACGCAGGTAACGCCCGACGGCTGACAACACCTGGTGGGAGCAGAACGAGGGATCTGAGAGTCTTTTGGTTGAGTCTGCAGACGGGTCTTGAGGACATCGAACGGGGTCACTGTGGGGGGATGGTGAGCACGTCGGGGGTGTCTGGATATGAATGCATACTCGTGATGGCGGTCATCGTCGAGCCCGTTGCGGCTGCGACGAGTTTTGCGTGAAAGGGGTCCATGACGGGGAGAGTATGAGAAGGTGATGAGTCGCCGAAATGCCGAGTTCGGTAAAGTCCGGGTGAAAGGAGTGTGTAATATTTACATTGCATTTTACTTTGCTCGTCATATCAATCATCATCATGTCTGCTACACTCCCCGTCCCTTCCCAACAGGCCAACAAGGTCGCACTCTCCGCCGCACTTTCAGAGAACCCTCTCGTCAACACCGCACCACCCTCAGACAATCCCGACGTGGAGCCAGGTGAAATCCAAGAAGTAGATATGAACGCACAGGCGGAGGGCATTCGCACCGTCTTCAGCGATCCCAACAATTTCAACGTCAAGGTGCGTCTTCCTCATCGTGCCGGAACCACCACTGACAGCCTTCCAGCACCCTCTTTTCTCCCCTTGGACCCTCTGGTTCGATTCCCCCGCAACAAAAGGTCGCAATCTCCCCCAGACCCCCGTCTCTTCCTTCCCACAGACCCCCGTTCTTCAGACCCCCAGTGCTGCTGCAGCACAAGGTTGGATGGAGGACATCAAACGCGTCATCAGCTTCGACAGTGTAGAAGAATTCTGGGGGTAAGCGCATTCCATCGTTCATCCGACTCGTCAATCTCACCATCGCAGCCTCTACAACCATATCGTACCCCCTTCACAACTTCCTCAAAAAGCCAACTACTATCTTTTCAAGGTATGTCTTGCCGGCCTCGATGTCTGACAAACCATGATCATGTTTCACAGGAGGGCATTATTCCCGCGTGGGAGGACGAGGCAAATAAGAATGGCGGCAAGTGGAGTATACAGCTTCCGAAGGAAAAAAATCGTAACAATGTCGACAAGATGTGGCTTTACACGGTACATACTCCTTTTCCCCTCCTCGTTATGTCGGCTTATTTCCGAGACCATGTCAGATGCTTGCCGCGATCGGCGAGACATTCGACCCTTGCCTCACCAGTGGCGAAATCCCAGAGCCTAATGCCCAGTCTCTCATCACTGGTGTCATCGTTTCAACTCGACCCCAGTTTTATCGGCTGTCGATCTGGACGCGACTGGCTCCCACTGGAGACGACGAAAAACTCCGAGAACGGATTGAAACCGTCGGGCGGCACTTCAAGACCAGCGTGCTCGGGTACTCTGAACCGCAGAAGTTGTCTGGCCCGCTTGCGACTGAGGTGGAGTTCTTGTCTCACAAAGACTCGGAGAAAAAAGGCAAGGCGAAGAAAATCATTGTATGAAGTCACCGCTTGTGTTCATACGACGCATAAACGAGGCATTTCACGCTGGGCTGATTTATTTATTTTATGCGAAAAAGTAGTGGGCGACTGTGCGAGCCATCAGTTGTCCGCGCGCTGCTGCTTTAATGACATACCGTTGTACTCTGGTTTCTCTCTTTCTGGTGTTTTGATGACATCATGTGCTGTCCAGTACGTAGCCGCAGCACGTCGGTCATTGCATAGCCACACGGTTATCACCTGGATAAAAGCCCTTGACAACTCGACTCGATCTCAAACATTTCCACTCTCATCGACCACGATGTCCGTCTCAGAATTCCTGTCGTCCATCGCCGACAAAGCACAGACTGCCATCAATCAAACCCCTTTGGCAGGACATATCCCCGGCACCACTCCTGCCGGTGTTCCTGCTGGTGCTCCCGCTGGTAATCACTCTCACAATCCCGCGACACAGCAGGGTGGGCATCGGTCTTTCGCCCTGGAATCGCTTCAGCACACGATTCGCAGCATTGGCCAGCAGTACACCTCAACCAATCCCATTCAGCGCATCATCACCCTCGAGAAGGGGGTTGCCCTTGACTATGATGCTCTCGCCAGAGACAGCAAGACCCAGAGCAAGGAAACATATAACTGGGGTCGGAATGAAGGTGCCGACTTGATGGATGGTGAGCACTCCAAGTTACTGACGAGGTTAATGGACAACCTCACCCGCTTATCGCAGTAACGGACCGACTTGCATATCTAAACTTTGTGCATGGTTCTTTGAGTGGGACTTTGGCCGTCAAACTGGATGGCGCTAGGACTCCCTTGAAGGCGCTGCGCGACTCCGAGGCTGCTCTTGTACCCAAGCGCAACATTCGCGCCGGATTGCGCAACCAAATCGGGCGTATCGAACATCATCAGGAGAAGGGTGGAGAACGACGCATTTCAGAGCTCAAGGAGCAACTTGCACGCGCAGAAGCAAACGACGAGCAACTCGAAAAAGAATTCGAGTTGTTGAAGCGCAAGGCCATCCGAGAAAGCGAGCAAAAAAAATGGGAAGCCATTCGAGAGGTGAGGAGTAAAAGCAAGATCTTGTGCCCCGTTGCTTAATCTTTTGTCATAGTATGGAGAAAAATTGGTTCTCCTCACCCAAGGGGCGAAACCCATCATCGATGCTTTGCCTTCCCTGCCTCCTGGCGACGGAAGGCCATACACGGGTGCGCAGGCCACCGCTGCTGCTCGAGCAGCTCTTCAGAATGCCCTGGATAACTACAAACCGGGGCAAGATGAACTTAATTTGCGAGTCGAAACCGATCTTTCGCGATCGGACACTCGTTCCTTTGGCGAGACCCACGCATCGGAATTGGATACCTTGGCATCCTCTGCAGGTGGGCAAGAATCGCATCCCGGTCTTTCCGTGACCCCGCCACTACCCCAAGAGATTACCACTACGAGCCCGGCCCAAGAGGTGCCTACCGACTCGGCGACCCCTCGCGAAACCAGTGCACCACCGCAGAGTGCCAGCCCCGGAACCGGATATGAAGAACCTATCAAATCACCTTCCGGGGACTTGTATGAGACTCCGGTTCCCAAGACCGAGAGTGCTGAGGAAGAAAAGAAGCGATTGGAAAGGGAGGAAAGAGAACGCGTTCTCGCTGGCGGAGCGGAGACGAAGGATGGAGATGAACTTCCGCCTTACAAGGACATTGAGGAGTAAATGATGACCACGATATCGATGTACAGTTGTATGTAGTATCTTAGTATCAAGTCTTCGGCGTGCTAGAACCATTTTCCTTTTACGGAACCCTAAAACGTGTGTAGCAAATTGGGACAAATATTGTGTTCTCTCTCGACGATGGACAAGGCTGATCTCGAAACTTACCAAGTGCAACTCTCTCAGGTCGAATTCGCACTCCAAGCAGATCCAGACAATGCAGAGCTCTCCTCTCTCCAATCTGAACTCAAGGAACTCATCTCCCTCGCACAAGAAGCCATCACACAAGCAGAGGCTGCTTCCTCTTCTCGCGTACTAGGCCCATCCCGAAAATCAGCATCGTCGACACCCGCCTTTTCGTGGGGGGCCGGGAACGAGTGCCTAGCCAAGTACTCTGGAGATGGTAGTTTCTACCCTGCTAGAATAACTAGCGTTGGCGGTTCAGCAGACAACCCCGTTTACAGCATCATGTTTCGGGGCTACAACACCACGGAGCTCGTCAAGGGCTCGGAGATCAAACCGCTCCCTCAGAACCATCAAGAAAAGGCTCCCGCCGTGGCGAACAAGCGGAAGCTCACGAAAGTGGAAGAGGACGAGAGGGACCGGAAGAAGAAGAAGAACGAGAAGAAACTAGAGGTGAGGGCGGCCAAGGCGAAAGAACAGCTCGCCAAGCAGGCAACGTGGCAAAAGTTTGCCAAAAAGTCGGAGAAGAAAGGCGTGCACATCGCCGGGGTGGCCGGGACGAGCATATTCAAGACGCCTGATAACCCGCTGGGCAAAGGTATGCGTCGTTTTGATCGTCGGACCCGAAATGTACTTGAACTCATACGTGGCGTGAACGTTAGTTGGCGTGACAGGGAGCGGAAAGGGGATGACGGAAGTAAAGCTACTAGGCAAACATAAATTCATGCCCGGGGATGACTCAAATCAGTGAAGTTGGCGTTTATCGTAAGTGTTTTTTCCACTGCTGGCTCATGATGTTTATTTATTCATTTTCGTCGCGCTCGTTCGCTAATCGACATGCTGTCCAGGGAACACTATGCGTTGCTCCCCTCTATATGTACTAAATGCCTCCCATTGATGGTCTTTGTATCTTTGCGAATAGCAGGTCCGGTACCACGCCTGAAGCTGAAGGCATGATGCTCAGCAATCTCCGTTCAATCGAATGGCACGGTGCCTGTCACCTGTCAAGAAAGGCTGGAGAGGATGAAACCACACGTGACGCTTTACCTCTTCCTCTTCGTTTGTATCCCACCTCATGAGTGACTTTATTCCGGGAATGTCTGTATAGCCCGCATCTTCGGTGGCGCGTTGGAACGGATGGATTCGCCAGGGGCCCACGGCATCAGCGGTCAGCTTACAACAGTGTCGCACGGGTATTTTAGCAACCTGCGATTCGATTTTAAGGTTGGTTGGAAGGCGCTGAGATGTGATGTGTTGATTAATATTATTGAAGACGATCGATGCATGCTTCTTGATTGTTACATCAGTCAGAAGTGCATGGGCGTCTCGGCTCGCAAAGAGAGAGAGCACGACGATTAATGGTAGTACTCGTCTGAGAGTATGGCTCGAGCGCTCGCTCTCATATCAGCCGATCGAAATCGAAGTGGCGCAAGATCTGCAAAGGCACGATGAATCTAGGAATCTCAACTGGGCTTCCATAACGTCTGTCAATCTCGACGAGTATTAAGGCCTGTGGATCTCTATTTATTGCCGACCTGGCAATACAAACACGGCGTCTAGCAGCAGCATCCTCCAGCTGTGCTGTCATGGAAGGCGCAGCCACTCGCTGTCCCATGCCAGCTATCGCCGCGGCCCATCCCACGCTGCAGATGCATCGCTCGCTCACGCACTCCGAGGAGAACCGTTCGAAGCCAGCGTCGTCGCTGCTCGTTAGGGATTAACATCCACAACTTCAATATATCTGTCATACTTGTCTTCGGCATCTTGTCGGAGTGGTAGGTGCGTGCTCAAGTTCCATTGGCTGCTCTAATCGCCGAACCCGACAAGGTCATATTGTTCACTTGAAGTCCGAATCTGCAATTACCGGTCGTGACGGCCTCCCCCTGGGATGAACTTGCGAACGATTGTTCATTCAAAGACCCACGAGCCTCGCAACATCGACTAGGTATCAATATACCCCGTACGGGCGTGGCGTTTCCGGAGACCGGTTGTCGGCAGCTTTGATGAAGAGCAACGCTGGGGAGATGAAGACAGGGTGTTTGATGGTCCGGATTAGTAAGATAAAAGTCGTCCTAATAATGCATATCGGCTTCGTACGATTGATTGCTCTAGCAGCGTGTGCACATGGTCTATGACCATACGTCAAGCTTTCGAGGCCGCCGGGCAGGGGACTTGTACCTTTTGAACTGCTCGACGACAGGCTAACCCGCACGCCTGCCGCGGACGACGACGTGCGCTACCGCTGGCCTGACATGCATCAGCCTTCGGCTCTGGCTGACCCGCCTATACGCGCGGGAAAGCACGCGAGAGGGACGATTTTCCCTTTTGCGGTGCGCGTTCAGAAAGAGCTTCGCACTTCCCCTCGTTCCTTCCATCTCCGATCTGCTTCTCGACTTCGGCTTCGCCAACCCATGGGACTGCGTTGACATGGGACCAACTGGACGCGGATGCGAATGGGGTTTACCCCTTGGGACCTCGAATTCCATATGGTTGTTACCTTCTGGGCCCGGCGGCATGGTGCATGTGCTGACAATATCGATATGGCTGTGGATGTTGTCTAGACGAAACGCGTGCGCAGATTTCCCTCGGGCGTCCGTGAGGGGAAGCGATGCACGCATTACGTCCCGGTCCTCTAATATGCCCCTCCATGTGCTCGAAGCTCCAAGGTCGACGCCGCAACGTCGGTTCATCTAGCCAAAGTTAATGTGTATGCGCATGTGTGCGTTGTGATCCTCGCGGAAAGATGTCCGAACACATTCTCGGGTTGAACGCCTGGTCGTCAACGTCGTGGCGTCGCGGTAAATGGGTCGCCCGAAGCAAAGTTCTTTGATATGACAGGTCAGTCTGGCATCTCGAATCACGGCAACGACGATCTTACTATGACCATATATGGCACAATGTATCCCACCCCACCCAATTAATTTTGTGAGTCTCGTTTGTTATGAAGGTGTAAAGTTGCCCCATACTCGTCGATCGCTGGCATATGATGTCCCAAAACCCTGTTTTTTCTGAGAAACGACGATATATACACATATGACGCCCAAGTACGAGAAAGATGGAAACAAAGATAACGCATAGTAGAACGCTGCAACTCGACTGACAGAAGGGGGAGACTTTAAGACGGACCAAGTAGGGTCTATGAATGGTCAAAAGCATCTAGAAACGTAGAAGGTGTATCTCCAGATCAAGGTTCTCAACGTTTACATCCCATCACCTGCTCTGGGAAAACAAACCGTTGAGTCGCCATATCCGTCGAGGTGTCTGGACTAGCTGAGCCCCCATCTGCCGAGGATGGGCTAGCAGAAGCCGCCACTTCATCCGGCAGGAGCGACGTTGCCGGGTCGAAAGCAGTCAGGCTTGGGTTACAGCCCGAGTTTCTCGACCCGCCGACGACGTCCACCGAATGGCGTCTGAGGGGAAGGCCAGCGTTGTGTGCAGCCATGACCTGAGTTGACAAGTCTAGGAACTGGTCGAGATCCGTTAGCAAGACGTCAGGGAAACAGTGCAATCCTACCACTTGCTCCTCGACAAGGGTGCCTTCGTGAAGCGTCTTGTTGGTATTCTGCATGTGCACGAGGAGAGTGCGTATGCTGCGGGAGGATAGACCGCGGTACGTCGAGACCCGCTCGAGTGCTAAAGGCGCTGTCTGGACGAGTCTGAGCTGCTCGTGAAGATAGAGAACGTATTGTTCCAGACACTCGAGATAGTGGCGTTTCTTTTCGTGTGAGGAGATGGTATCCCTGGTGCCAAGAAGTCAGGATGGAGGAACGAATTTCAGACGAAATACATACGGATCGGTTGGGATGAAACCTATTTCCTCTGCGATCGCGCGTTGTCGCGCCTTGCGCTGGCTCTCTGTTTTATTAATGGCGCTGATGTGCGGGACAGAAGCGGGGTCATCAGGAGATTGATGTCTGCTCGTCCTGGGAGGGGTAGTGGACGGTTGAATATACGGACGGGGCTCGGAGACGTCGCGCTGAAAAGACTGCTGTCGATGGCTGATATTGGAGAGCAGCTCTGAGGGGGTAGGAAAGAGGTGCTGAGATGTGGCGGCGTAGTAGTCGAGCATGCTCGCGGAGGTCTCAGTGCTGTGTGTGAGCGGAGGAGCACGTTGGGTGGTCGGGTAGACGGAATCAAAGGAGAGGCCTGTATCTGGGGCAGGCGTGGGGGCACGAACAGCGTTGGACTGTGATCGGGACTGGGGAAGGTGGAGCGGAGCGGGTGAGTGGACTTGTTGAGGGACGGGGAGGTAGGGGTTGTCTACATAATTGTAGGCGAGGGACAGCGCGGACTGGATATGGTGGGCGGTATCGGCTGTGTGATGCCGGTAGGAGTGGAGAGAGGGATCGGCGTGGGGTGCGTCGATGAGATCGGTGGTATTGTCGCAGAAATTATACATGGGGGTAAGATGGGGAGGATGGGTACGAGGAAGTGGGTATGAATTTAAGAGGGAGAGTAGAAATGCGACATTGGCGTGGCGTTAGACTATTAGTGCCGGTAAATGGAGAGCGGAGGAGAGAGCAAGGCACACATTTTATTTTTCTTATTTTCCACGGACGAGAGTCGTCGGGTGTCCGAGGACCAAGTGGAGTGATCGATCGAGAAAGAGTCTGACCATTCGCGGAATCGAATCTGATTCCGATCCTGATGGGATCAACTTCCAGATCGAGAAAATCCAACCGACCAACTTACTCACAACTCGGCAGGCTCTCCATCGTCCGCATCCTCGCCTCGTACTGCAGTGCCCTGCGTTTCGGTTCTAGATCGCGATGACCTGCCATTTATAAGTAAGTCTCTCCTCTTTCCTGCTCTAGAAGTGTCTGTTGTCGTTCCATGCCGATCTCAACGCCGCATCTTGCCTAGTATTACCTTTTCCGGACATGCTATCTCCCTCGAGTATATAACTGCTGTCCTTGTCCGATCCACGGCAGCGATGGCCCAGCACTACCCCTCACTCGATGCCTCCCTCTTTCACAACCCCCCTTCACCCATTCCCACCCCAGCACCACCCCTCCCCGCTTACCACACAGATCCCCCTCCTTCCTACTTCAACATCCCCCAACCTCCCCCCTCCTACTCCTACTCCTCACCCCAATACCATTCCCGCCCGATCGATCACAAGAGCAACCTCCTTTCCTCCCAGCCAATCACGTCTTTTCCCGACGACGGCATATCCTTTGCACCCACCGCCCTCCCTCCCAACTCGGTCCAGCATCCCGCACGCGACACCTGCCGCTCAGCCAGTAGAATCACAATCGCCCACCCCTATGCCCGTTTGTACGCCAAGAAGGACGGCTCCAAGCGTCGGAAAATTTGGAACCACGTCCTCGAGAAGCAGCTTTTCTCCCCCCAGGAACTGTCCGTATATCACTCCTCCAAGGGGAACTCGATATTCATCGTCCCGTTTCTAGATCCACCATGGGTGCGCCCCACAGGCGTACCATATATATCGCTTCCCTCGAAGCACACATAGACCGCCTCCATAATCAACTGCTCAGCATCGGCCTCTATCCGATCCCCTTCGAACGCCTCGAACCTTATCGTGGCCTTAATTCAAAGACAGCAAAGGTACCCTTTTTTTTATTGTCAATCTCCGCTCCACTTCACAACGCCACCTAGAGCATGGTTGCCGGTCTGCAGCACGATGCAACCCATCTAAAGTTGAAGCTCTTGGAGCTCGAACGCTCGGTCTGCACCTCTTCCATGCCAGCGTCCATGCATGCCTGACCCTCCATCAGAATACTAATCTACGGAAGCTCCTCGGTACTCACAATCCATCTAAAGCCTCCCTCTCCCATCCATCGGCACCCTCTGCCATGTCGCTCGAGGCGGATGTACGGAGGCACTCGATCGACGTCTCCGGTATGGGCATGGGCATTCATACTAGTCATAATTCGACAAACCAGCTTCATCGTTCGTGATTGTCAATTTGTCCGATCTTATCCTCCAGTCAGCTTGTTCCACCAGATCTCTCGAGAATCGTACAGTAATTGTAGGATAATAGCATATTCTCGGTCACATTTAGTACATAGCTTCACCTTAAACGCAAGGCCGCTCAAAAATTCTCAGTGATGGCGGTCCTGACCTTTTCTCCGTCACATCCATGATTTGGAAGTATTGAACTCTAGTAAATGAAATCCTTGTCGTAACAATTCTCAGATCTCACTCCCAAATCCCACCCCTGTCCAGCTTCACCCGTTGGTCCTGTTTCGCTTTGCTGCCTTGTGGCCTTCCTGCTCGTTGAGCTCCACGCTTGCTGTGGTATTTATTTTGCTGCCGTTGGCGTCTTGCGAGGTCCGTGGCAACTCTGTCTCGAATGTCCACTTCTCGCAGGGTGAGCGCCGCCGTCATTTTCGCGAGTGTTTCGGGGGAAGGCGAACGTGAGCGCGGCGGTGAACGGGACAGCTGACGCGGCGGCGTGGACGATCGAGACGCTGGCCCGTTTTCAGTTTCTCTTTGGGGACCAGCCATGTCCGCTGACCCTGAAGTACCCTCATTCTCGTTGTCTGTTGGTCCTTGCCCGTTTTCAAATTGCAGAATTTGACGGGGGTCTCCAGCCCCGTCTTCCTCTCTTTCTCCTGGTTCGCCTTCCTCCTCATCCTCCTCATCTCCGTCCTCTTCCCCGCTTACCGTCGCCTCAGCTTCCACCTCCCCCGCATCAACATCTTCTTCTTCACTATCTGTGTCCTCATCGCCCTCTCTGTGTTCTTCGCCCGTGACAGTTTCCATGAACTCCAAACTTAATCAGACGGTGCACAACGAAGCGGATGATAAATGATGCGAAGCTTACCTCCTCCAGAATTTTCTGATCCTTTTTCGTAAATCCGCTCGCAGCCACTACGACATCCAGTCGGAAATTTCCGTCTTCTTTACGGTCGCCGGGTCTGATCGCGCTGAACCTTGGATAAAGAGCGCTCTCGTATTTGAATCGTCGCTTGAAGAACCTTCGAATGCACTCCACATCTCGGTTAAAATACCTGGTTAATGCCGACATTGGTCATCATGCAGCCGGCCATCGCCAAGACATGCGCGTGCGTACCATTCCGCATTCTCATGTGATGTGCTCACCATCTGCGGGAAATCGATAACGACAGGTTCTCCGCTTTCTCGACGAATGAGGATATTGAACTCGTTGTAATCGCCGTGGATCAGCCCGGCCCGCGCAAAACGCACGATGATGTCCATCAATGTCGAATACAATTTTCCCGGTATGGGAACATCGGAAATCTGCCGGCTGGATGGTGCAATCTATCGAATAACACGGATGACACGAGTCCGGACTTACAGTGGATAGGCATCTATAGCCTCCATGAGGATGCAGTGTCGCGCTTGGTCGATGGGTCGTGGGACGGGGAATTGGTGTTCGTGGAGAATCTAGCGAGAACGTCACACACGCGGGCACGCGTCAGACCATCGACCCCCACCTTCATGAAGGCCCACTCTTTTTGTGCAGCGAGGCGGGACATGTACATCCACGATGCAGACTTGCGCTTGCCCAAGTAGTCCCGCTTTTCTTTGATGGCACGAAACGATATGCGACCGAGACTGGGGCAGTCTTGTTCTGGTAGATGACGTACGCGCGGCAGGCGAGCACTTACCGATGAATCTTTAGCACCATCCCGTTGCCCTCTGCGTCAGCCACGATGTACACGTCTGTCGAGCGCCAGGTGAGTGGTGGACTGTGAACACGGCCTCGGGTGCTCACCAGCTTCCTTTCCGACACCGATCTGATTTCCGACAGAATACATCGAATCCCGCTTCGAGAGCGCGCGCATAGCAAGATAGTCGTACCCGCCATAGGTCAGCCTGTATCCATCATCTGTAGCGAGTCAGTTCCGAGGGACCGCTGAAGCAACTCGTGCGCCTACATTTCGAGTTTTGAACCCGCGCGATCAGATTGCGCTTGGCGAGTGAGCCGACGATTTTGTTGACGCCTCCGTTACGGAGACCGGAGATTTGGACGATGAGAGGGGTTGGTACGACTTCGTGGTTCTTGGACCCGATTTCGACCTTTTGAAAATGGTGTAACGACTGGGAGACGATCGAGGAGGACGTTGTCGTACCGCAGTCAATACTCTGAATTCATCTGAGGTGATGTACCTCAGATCGGTTGCGTCAAGCTTCATGAGTAGTAGATCAAGAGGCGTGGAAGGAGATTACCAAAGTAAGTTAATTGCATAACTAAGTTTCCTAATGTAGTATTCGAGGAAGTAGTAGTAACTTCATCACGATGAGCGCGATGGCGGCCAGCAGTGTTCTCGTCCGCACAGCCAAGCAGGTTTTTGCTTCGTCTCACATCATGTCTGTTTGTTTTAATGGTCTGAGTAACAGGCTACCGCGGACGATCTCGCTGTGTCTGTCCCGCCAACTTGCATCGTCTCTGACAAAAGGTAAGCTTTCGATCCACTCGCGTCCTTGTCCGACACCTTGTCTCAGGTTTTCCTTCGCCGTCAAGACGACATCCGATATACGCGACGATGAGCGACACCAGATCTGGCAGATATTCGAGGAGAACATGTCTGAACTGTGAGTCTTGTTCGAGAACGCCACTGCCCGCACCACATCGCCGCCGTCCCAGGTACCGTTCCTCTTCGTTTGGCTGGAATCCTCAGCAAAAGAAGAAGGAAATGTTTCACGCGCTGAGTCGATTCGTCATCGCGCGCGACGCCTCCGACTCGACAAGCGACCTGGCGAGTTCAGAAGTCGTTGCCTATTCCATATTTCGGTTCGAACGGGACGCTCGTCAAGATGTGGTGTACTGGTACGTCGCTGACTCGGCTCGACGTATGTTGATCGCTCTGACCCCGCGCGTGAGCTATGAACTTCAGGTGTCCAAGGGATATAGACGTTTTGGTCTTGGGCGGTCGCTGACCCAAACCCTTTTTGATATCGGCACGCAATGGGGTATGACGAAGATCATGCTCACTGTTCTCAAAGGTTATTCCAAAGTTTGTTTGACCGGCGACGTCACTCACGTGTCCACAGCGAACCAGGTAGCAATATCGTTCTACAAGTCGGTCGGGTACGCTGGTCTTGTTTTCCAATGGACTGACTGGACTGATGCTGGGGCGTAGATTCAAGATGGACGAAGAATCGCCAGACTTTTTCGACGAGACGGAGGGAGGATGCGACTACTTCATCTTGTCGAAAGTAGTACCCTGTTTGCACTTGTTTACTTGATTGCATTGTTTCCTCGCACTACAACATGTCACCGTCTTTGCGGGTCCTCTCGGCAGCACATCGTCGCGTCCTCAGTCGCCGCTATGCATCATCACACGGCGCTCCCCATTACAATGAGCCCACAGGCTGGATGTTCGGCGAAAAGGTAATGATTCCCTCCCCGTAGCACACCCTACTCACCACCCGTACACCTTCCAGCCACTTCCACCAGGCCAGAAACGTGTAAAGGAGGATTGGGAAAACATCTGGTACATTGGGATGTTTGGCTCAATAGCCTTGGCTGCCGTGTTGCTCTACTACAAACCCGACACGAGGTACGCGGGGCCCCGCTCTTCCTTGCACGCGGACCGTTGACCGGTTTCTTCTAGTATACAAACGTGGGCGCTGAAAGAGGCAAAGGAGAGAATGGAAGCTCGCGAAGAGAAGTACAAGTACGAGTCATCTTCATAGAACGTCCAGCACGCTGTACTCTCAAGTACCCCCACTCGCATTCAATCGGATTCGTAAAGGACCGAGGGAGATGCATTATTCAACGAACCTGACGATGCCACTTGCAGTTGAGAACTGGCGACACCGGTTGGCTACGATTGTCATTCCTGCACCGGTAAGTGACTCTTGCAGGCAGCTCACCAGCCGAATCTGGGGTGACGAGATTCATTATTACACTTGGAGCATACTTACCAGGGCACGGGCAATTTGATCTGCAAGGTCTATCTGTTTCGCTTCGCCCGGTTATGCTAATGGTTTCGAATGGTTTCCTGGCTTCGGTTTCCCCTCGGTATTGAGCAATACATGATATGAGCAGCCTTTGGTAACGCCAACAGGTTCAACAGGTGTCAGACGGTGTGATGAGAGCGCAGCAAGGTTCACACTTAGCAGTTCGGAAACGAGCAAGCATATGATGTCTACTAGTAATAGGTAATGCTGAGAGGAGATGCAGGATAATGCGCGGCTACATATATTAACGGAAAATAAGACGAACTCCACATATCCATCTCTCACGCGTATTCCAAGATCTTGGTGATGATACCAGTACCGACTGAGTTGGTCCGAATTAGTCCCGTTCCCACTCCCCAGCACAAAACACTCACTCGTCTTGTTGCCCTCGCGCAGCGTGAATCTGGAATGCAGTGTGGTTGGACGACTGATGAGTGCAGAGGTTTAAAGACATACCGAGATCCAACTTCTGCGGCAACGTCCGTCTGCAATGAACAAACCATCTCCACATTGTCTCCGGGCATAACCTGATGAGCGAGTTAAAATAACGCTTTCATATCAACAACACAACAAACCATCTTTTCCTCCGCATCCTCCGTACCAGGTGGGAAAGCTAGGGACGTGGTAATATCAGCGGTTCGAAGGAAAAGTTGGGGGCGGTAGTTGGCCATGAAAGGCGTGTAACGGCCACCTAGAATACGTCAAGACAATGATATGTGCGGGCCCGAGATCACAAACCTTCATCCTTTGTGAGGACATAGAGTTGAGCTTGGAATTCCTTGACGGCTTTGATTGAACCAGGGATAGCGATTATCTGACCACGTTTGATTTGCTCTCGCTTGACACCACGCAGCAAAACACCCATGTTATCTCCTGCTTCGCCCTGTCATTTATGAGCCGCTGGATCAACTTGAGCAGTAACATATATACTCACTCTGTCCAACTCCTTGTGGAACATCTCTGTTGAGGTGCAAGTTAGTATGCTGACAAGAGGGGATATCAATGTGCTGACCAATTCCGGTCAAGGTGGTCTTGACTGGTGAACCAAGGCCAAGGATTTCCACTTCTGCACCCTTTGTGATTACACCACGCTCAGCCTAGGGAGCAGGGTGAATTAACCAAGAGTATGCTGCAGTAGGACATTGCTCACACGACCGGTAGCCACGGTACCACGACCAGGAATGGAGAAGACGTCTTCGACAGGCATGAGGAAAGGTTTGTCAAGGTCACCTTTGGATACGGTGAGTTTCATTTTCTAGGATGCAATGTAGGGAAGACGGACGAGGGGGCACATCGAGCCAGTTGTCGCATGCATTCACGAGTTCGACGATTTTGTCCTTGCCGATGTCATCGTCGCGACCCTCTAGGGCAGCCAAAGCGGAACCCATGATGATGGGGGTGTTTTCACCGTCGAAGTTGTATGTCGCAAGGAGGTCGCGCATCTCCATATCGACGAGTTCGCGCATTTCGGGATCGGGAACCATGTCAACTTTGTTGATGAAGACGACGAGTTTTTTGATGCCAACTTGGCGAGCAAGGAGAAGATGTTCGCGGGTCTGGGGCATCTGACCATCGGTAGCGGAGACGACGATGATACCGCCGTCCATCTGTGCTGCGCCGGTAATCATGTTCTTGATATCTAGCAGGAGAATAGGTGAGCGGCAGGTGGGCAGGGAATGGGCGACACTGACAGTCGGCGTGACCAGGACAGTCGACGTGAGCGTAGTGACGAGCATCGGACTCGTATTCTACGTGAGCAGAGTTGATGGTGATACCACGCGCCTTCTCCTCTGGAGCCTTGTCAATCTGCGAGTAGTCTGTGAACTTGGCTGATCCTTTGTCTGAGAGGACTTTCGTGATGGCCGCGGTAAGGGTTGTCTTTCCATGGTCGACGTGGCCTAGAAACGCGTCAAGACGCGTCGGTGAGAAAAGGAGAACTTATTACCGATCGTTCCAATGTTCATGTGAGGCTTGGTGCGGGTGAATTTGTTCGCAGCGTCAGCATAACGGCGTCGGCCGGCTACAAAAAGGTAAGAAGAGTGTATGAATGAGAAGAAAAGGATTACCAAGGGAGAACGTCTGAACGAACGGAGACACGCATGCTGTCCGAGGTGCGAAAGATCTCAGCGCTTGAGTTCTGTACAGACGAAGACGAAACATTTGGCGTGAAAGAAAAGAAAAAGAAAAGAATAAATCAATAGCCAAGAAGCGGAGTCTGAATATTATATGGACAAGCAAGACCTCCTCCAAAACGCGGTCGCCTTCTTGTCAGACCCAAACGCAAGTTCTCTCTTTATTTATTTATTTATCTCATTCCCTTCTCAGACACGCGATGCACCACTCGCTCAGCGCGTACAGTTCCTCCAGGCAAAGGGCTTGTCTCCGCAAGAGATCGACCAAGCCATGAGACTCGCCGGAAACCAGTCTGCCCCACCATCACCCTTCTATGGCCCTACCCCTACCCCGTACCACCACCAATGGGATTGGCGCGACTATTTCGTGCGTCTCCGTGCATTCCGCGCCCCTTCCTTGCACTCACAGATCACAGATCACAGCCGTGGTATCAGGCACCCTGGCTTACGGCGCCGTAGCCCTCTTCAAAAAATTCCTCCTTCCCCATCTCAAACCCCCGTCGGCGACCGCCTACGAACAAGATCGCGATGCCCTCACAGCCCAGTTCGACGCTGCAGAGGCTCTCCTTAAGGAAATTCAAGCAGAGACCGTGGCAGTAAGAACAGCAGTCGAAGAGCAGCGAGAGCGTGTAGACAAGGCGTCTAGTGACGTCCAGGCCGTGGTCACCGAAATGCGCCAAGGTGAGGTGAAAACGAGGGATGAAATGCGCGAAATTCGCGACGAGATCCAGAACATTCGCGAAATGTTACCAAAGGTACGCACTATCTTTACCTCCGTCCCACTCTCTCAACGACGGCACCTTCAAGATGGTCGATAAGAACAAGGAGGATCAGAAACAGTCCCTCGCAGAGCTCCAACAAGAACTCAAGTCCCTCAAGGCACTTTTACTTAGCCGTGGTCCAGGTGGTCTGGCCAGTTCTCCTAGTAGCCCATTACCGGCTTTGACGGGCAGACCTTCCATTCCGTCCTGGCAACTCGCCAATTCAGTCTCCTCCCTCGCCTCACCAGAGTCACCGAGAGAGACTTCTCCGAATGGTAAAGGGAAACAAGTAGAGTTGTCTCCCAAATAGTCGTAGTTATTTGTCGTTTGTAGTTGATGTTCATCCACTACCACCGTACAAATCAAGTTCAACTTGTATGTTTTCCCAGTTCCGCCAAGCAGTAGAGACTCTCGCGCAGCCCCTTCCGCGCCAGTCTCAGGACAATCTCTCCCCGCTGGATGACCCCCTCCGCTCGTCTTCAGCACACTTGGCCGAAAATGCCCTCCTCCGCAAGTCCCAACGGACCGCGTCTTCTCCTCAACACAACGCCGCGGGCCCAAGGTCACGGTCTGCCAGCCCTTCGTCGACCGCAAGGGGTGCAGTCGATTATGGCCTGCGCAAGACAACCCTGGAGGAGCGTCTTCGCGCATCCTTTGCCGCGTCTGAATCCCTAGGACCTGCTACGTCCGTTTCCTCGACAAGCACGTCCCCTCCCCCTCATACGGTCCCCACAACCCAGCATCCACTCTCGCCTACCTCGACACCGCTGCCAGACTCTCCGGCCCTCGCCATAGCCACTCTCGACAGCCCCATTCCAACCGAAGAAGCTAATGGCACGAGCGAAATTCCTCCACAGGAACCCGACTTGAATGACGTTGCACGACCGCCGAGCGTGACGCCGCCGCCTACCGACGCCGAGGATCCTGCTAGCTCGATTGTACACTCAACAGACGGTACACATACAGGTGTAGATGTCCCGCCGGTGCAAGATACACCTCAAGAGACGGACACGGAGCAACCATGCGCTCAGGCTTCCGAGGTCGCGGTAGAACCCACGGCAGACGCAGATCCTCCACGAGAGGAGAATGCAGATGCCGAGCCTGAACCTACGATGCCTGTTCGACAACAGGATGCTAGCGTCGAGGCGCTCCAAGAGCGCCTCAAACTGGTGGAGCAACGATTTTCAGGTAATGTCACACGTCTTACAATCTGGGGCGGTCATGAACGTTAGATGTCCCAGATGTATCTACCTCGTTCAAGAAACTTCAAGCTGAGAGGCGAGACATGGACAACGTCATCACCGAAATGACTCCATTGAGTGGGTCCAAGGACGTCGAGGGCTTGCGCGAGTATCTTGTCAACGTCAATATGAAAATCGAGGCAAGTGGAATGTCTAACTAGGGTGGTTCGAGCGATGACATCCCTCTTTAGCTCGGACAAGACGAACTGCAGCGACTCAACGGAAAACTCACGCGTACGCTTCTTATTTTCTGATTCTTCTCGTTCCTCAAGTCAGTGTATCTACAGGGCAGGAAGAGCGATTAGAGGAACTCCGAGACACCCATAGGCTCGAGACCGCCTCTCAATCGGACCAAGTCGAAAGACTGCGGCGGCAGTTGAACGAGGCCGAAGCTCTTGTCACTGCATCGCAGTCTGCAGCGTTGCAAACAGAAGAAGCTAATGCAAAGCGGGGTTCCGACATAGAGCAATTACGCGCCGAAGTCGTCAAGGCTAACGAAACCGCGAAAGAGGAAGAGGAGAAGAGGGTGAAAGCCATAAGTTTGCTCAAAACTGTGAGGCAGAAACTGGTAAAGGCAGAGAAAGAAAGAGACGACGGAGTGCGGGAACTGAGCGAGGCAAGAGACAAGAACCTAGAGGAGAAGGAGAAGGATCGCGTTGAACGAGCCAACTTGGAAAGGAACGTAGATGCAGCCAACGCAGAACGGGAGAAAGCTGTCACCGGGTTGCGAGCACAATTCGACAAGGACATCTCTATCACAAAGGACCGCGCGGAAAAGGACATCCAAAACGCAAAAAAGCAGTTTGAAGCCGAAATGAATTCAGTGAAGGTAACGCCACGACGCAATACGCTAATTGTTAATTCTGATGGTCTCCCACAGACTTCGTATAGCACAGACGTTTCTGCCAAGAAATCGCGCATCAACACTCTTGAGATCACGGTGGCTACCCTCACCAACGAGAACAAATCGTTCTTTGAGCAGGTGGAGCTACGGCAAGCTGAACTCGAGTCTTCTCAATGCCATTCGGAGTTATTACAGGCCCAAAACACAGAGCTGCAGTTCCAATTGAAAGAATTGCAAGAGCGGATTGTTCTGCTGGGCGATGAAATCGGCGAACTTCGAGGGGAGCACGAAATTCAATCACAAGTATCGGGTGCATCTACCGAGGAGATTTCACAACTGGTCTCCTCGATAGAGACCAAATACGAGGCGAAGCTCTCGGACTTGAAGAGGACGTTGATAACTGCTGAGAAGGAGCGCACCGAAGCCGAGGCGAACTGGAGTCGCAAGCTGACAGAAAAGACCGTCGAGACAGAGGAACTGAAGCGCATGCTCCAGTCCACTGCTCAACTGCGCGAGCGAGATGAGGACATTAGTGACTCGTTGAGAGCTGAGATCGAGAAGCTCCAGACCGAAGCTCGATCTCAGCACGCTCAATTATATGAACTCCAGACGCGCACTGACGCCTTCAAGGATGCTGAGGTGGGTCTGCAAACGTTCGAGATTAATGTCATGCCAATTGATTGTCTTGGTACAGTCAACTTTGCATCGACACCTCTTAGAAGCCGTTGCCCGTGCTGAAGACAGCGAGAAACAACTCGATGAAAGCAAATCCCGGGAAGCCCAATTGCGTACCCAAACCAAAGTAAGATCTCAGATTATCTACAGTCCCCTCGCTCACCAAGAGATAGACCCTTCGAGACGAGCTTCGAAAGATCCAAAACTCGATTGCTGTTCTAGAAAGGCAGCGCAATCCAGGCGCCGGATACTGGACATCTCGGCCAGAAGTCACGAACTCGCGCCCTTCCATCGATTCGGTCGCGAACGCGTCTCGTCCCTCTTCGCCCGCTCCGGTTAGGAAAGAAGAAGAAATCAACTACGAATACTTGCGGAATGTCATTCTTCAATTTCTGGAACACAAGGAAATGAGAGTAAGTCCTCTAGTCTGATCATAGTGACTCGGCATATAAATGACAAACATCACTAGCCAAATCTCGTACGAGTTCTGTCGACAATTCTGCGCTTCACTCCTCAGGAGACGCGGCGGCTCATGTCCAAAGTATGATGCAGTTGATACCATGTGACTATGATCGATATCACTTCTGTGAAGTGTTTGGACGATGATGTAAATACAACCCGCATGAAGTAGTAGTCCCCTTCTCCACAACATTTATACCTTTTAGAACGACCACTTGACTCGAGTTACATTCCATGTCACTGGCGACTTTGACGCGAAATTCGTATCAGAGTGGCATCCCCCCTGTCCAGGTAAGGCACAGCTAGTCGGAACGCTTGTTCTAATCCATCAACACACGCTTCAAGTGGCTTGGGCTCTGCAAATTATTGGTGGATAAAGAAACCTCGGCTTACGGCTCACGAGCCAATGTCGGCTCCGAGATCAGTGGTGTGTAACCAAGGCCTTGCTTCCAGAAAACTCGCCGACGAAACACACTGAACTGGACAGACGCGGTCATCTCTCTATGTAGCATCTACGATGCCAGTCCTGTTCTCCTAGGCTACCTAAGACTGGCCTTGAGTAGCGGACTTGTATCGACTCCAGATCTCGTCGCCACCTTTCTCCGCGCTGCCCGATCATCACAGATTCAAAATGGCTCGACACTCGATGCACTTTGTCGCGTAGCGTTGGATGCTCACTATGCCTCTGGAATGCTACCTCTCGGCTCCCTTCTCCCCTCTCCCAGCTCCCAAACAATAATACTAGCCACCGTAAACGACGCGCTGTTTTTCCTTCGTCAGGCCTACTCCATCTCGCCTTCCAGTTTCCATACGCTCTTGGGGACCGCCTCAGAACTCATCACTCTGATTTTGCCCTGCGTTCCAGATATTTTGCAAATCTCGACTACCCAGGCCATGATATGTTTCGGAGACGCCAACGAGTTGCTCCATTCCATGCGACACTCTCCAGAGGTCCGTCAGGCGCTGGAGACGTTTGTGTTCTCGCTGAGCCTCCTGATTGGAGATGATGCCAAGGCCGCTCGAGAGACGCAGATGATACACACCCAACTTGCCCTTGGGAAGAGTGACATGCTGGGTTCCAACCTTGAAGCTGACTCCGTCTCTTGTGGTTTACTGCTACAATCTCTCGTGAGCTCATTTCCTCATATTTCAACGAGTCATCGTGCTAAGAGGGTTTAAGATTGCATCCCGGGCCAGCGGCTTTGGTGCCGGTAGTGGTATAGAGGCTGTTGCACTGCTAACAGGTCTGTTGCGATGGACGTCCTTGGCTCCCAATGTCTTCTACACCCAGATGCTTTTGGCGTCCGTAATTTGCGTTACACAAAGCTCGCCAAAAGGCATTCATGACGGATCATTCTTTTTGTGGAGAGCGTTTGTCCTCGGCCGTGTAAGTTGGCTCGTTGTGCGCATAAATGCCGCTATGCTGAGCTCGAGTTCTCAGCTGCCTCGCCTCCTGCACGCGTTCGAGAAGGAATTGGAGGGCCATGGAACGGTAGAGGCGGATTGGGTGTGTCACAAGTGCCTTTGTAGGTCAATACGATCTCATCTTTCTGCAGCGCGCCGCGATGCATTCTGCTGTCTCGGCAGTGCTTCAACGCTCCGATCTGCTGTCACGATGTGATCATGTGCAGGCGCAGACGAGAACCAGGGAATCAAATGAAGAGGAGATTACTGGGTTGGTTTGCCCTATTTGAGATACGTTCATTTGCTTATATATATATTTCTTCCAGCCCGATTTCATTCGTCAGGGATTTGATACAACAGTTGTATTCAGTCGGGCTCATAGACCAAGCGTTCGCAGTGGCTGCAGATCCCTCACTTGCGAACGATGCTGGGACGCGCCTTCAAGCCGAAGCTTTGGAGCATAATTATACACTTGAAGTGAGACATTCGTCTTCCGTGTGGGGGCATTAACCGAGGTCGCGTTTGCAGAGTTACCTGGAGTCAAGACTCACTATGGAAATGAGTGAGGAGGAAACACAGACGTTATTGCACCGCATCCGTCTGGAACCAGGGACCCATCACTTCTTTGCTCAAGTCGTCCGTAAAGTGAGTGAGATTGAGGGAGTCGATTCTTGTCCGCTGAATATCCGTAGCGGTTCACATCCCATTCAAAGTCCGGGGATTTAGAAGTTTTGAGCCATCTCACCAAGATGCTCTATGCGCATGATTTTGCGCTCGATATCTTGTCTCTCCATCTAAAGATCACGGACCTCGTGTTTGAGGCGCTGGAATTGTTGCACGAGTATGATTGCGAGACCATTGGTATGTGTATTTCTTTGTGATGCGTGAATATCCTTTGAACGATGTAAAGGCGATCCACAGACAGCCGTCAGCCATCTGGGGGACGTCGTGTTATTTGTACAGATGGTATTGACCAAGTTTCAGGTCAGTTCATTTTTGTCCATCGTATCCGAATCATAATGCCTTGCAGATCTCGGCACCATCACTCAAGAGAGGCAACAAAGTGCTTCGCACAGATTTTTTGCGATCCTCCCGGGTATATCATCAAGAGGACCTTCCTTCTGATATCAAGATGGTGTTTTCTGGATGGTTCAAAGCTATATTCGACAGTAGCAGCGAAGGTATCGATGACACCATCCTTCGGTAAATCCAAGTGCTGCATCTCTCGCCGTGGTCCTGAACCTGTCGTTCAGGTCGACAAAACCCAAAACTTTGTTGCAAATGTCACCGACGCTTTTTTCTCAAGCCTGCATTGCGCGCCAGGATGGACGTATAGATAATGACGTCCTCCACAATGGCATATCGTATTTCCTCGGGCCTCTTCTCAACTGGACGCTTGTAGGTGTCGTTCATGCGATGCTCTTTGAAGTCCAACATCGGGGGTGAGTTCTACTTCAATCCTTTTCCCTTTCTGTTTTTTGACATGACTTCAAAGGTTCAACGCCCCCTTTCAACTCGAAGTTCTGCAAAGTCTGTTACTGGCGTCGACCTGTCCCCACGTTATCCTGCGCTTGTGTAGCCCAAACATTTTGAAAATCCTTTCCGGGAAGCGTTCACAGGTTGTGATCTCGAACCTCCATTACGACATTGGCGGCATCAGGGCCGTTGCCCTTCGAACCCTGTCCATCAAGAAAGATGGTGAGACCGCCGTCCGTCTGATCGCATCCATGAAAATTTACGACGTGAGCGGGCTTTCTAGGCAACAGCCATGCGCTGGATGACCCTGCGACCACGTTGTCGGACGGGTTTCTGGATTTCCCTCGGCGTGAGGTCCGCGATGCTTTTGCGTTGGCGCGGCAACACAAGGCACCACGCATCGATGTAGGCCGCTGCCTCACTATCACCACGCCTACGAAATTCCTGCTGCTGCTCTGGACGGAGCTGAGCGTCGCCGCAAGTCTCGGAGAGACGGAGATGTGCCGTCGGATCATGACCTTCGTGCTTGTCGTGCCACGTTCTGGTGTACCCCCGCTCCTCCCTCTTTTTATGTACAACGTTCTCCCTCAGCTGATCGCTGCAGTCGATCATCAAGCAGGCGATACCAGTGTCAATACAGAACTCTTGGCAACGATCATCGCTGGTTCACTCTCTGGTGCCCTTCACCTCGAATGGGCACTACAGACCATGTGCAGCGAGCACAGTACTGCCCTGCTAGGACAAGCAAGCGCTGCGTTGGCAAGAAAGCTAGCTGCAGACCTCCGCGCACGAAAGTTGACTTCGAGAACAAGCAAAAGTATCCTCGAACGTTTGGGTACATCGTCTCCCTTTGCTGCAAACTTTCCGGTATTTATGACGTGATACTTATATACGAGTCTACCATATGTACGTGGTATGATTTATTGTGATTATGTAGAGCTGTGATCTTATACTGTGGGTGTGGTTGGAGCTGCAAATAGCAAAAGTCAATTCAAGCTACCATAGTTTGAGATAAAGACGTACGGCAACATGCGTTCTCCGACGGGTCACAATTTTGATCTGGTGGGCAAAGGATGAGACAAGACGAGTCCGTAGACATCTGGCAGATCGATAGGTTAATCAGTGTGCCCATCTCCATCAAACCGCGAGGCAACAAACTTTGAGATGATCCTCGGGTATCACATGAGGGATACATGAGTGGTATTCGGGTTGGATGGTGCTGGAGTGTATGCCATGATGGTGAAGGGCTTTGCGGATCTCAGAAGCAACTGGCATAAAATCGTGGCCTCGGGAGGCCATCACATGCACTGATGCAACTATTTTGGTTTCTGAAAGTTGCCAAACATGCAGCTCGTGGACCGACAGTACACCCTGAACCTTTAAAATCGATGCGCGCACTTCATCAAGTGAGATGGTCGGTGGAACGCCTTGCAATAAGATGAAGGACGCGCTTCGAACTTGAGGCAAAAGAATCAGATCACATGGCAATAAAGCAAAATGGGGAAAAAGTACCCAAAGGCAAAGCAGAGGAAAATATGATGACTGTGATCACGAGACTGATCATCGGGTCAAAATAAAATTTGTATTCCCACGTTGTGAGCCAGATGACGAGACCGGTCGCGATGACGCCAACATTGCCCAGGGCATCACCAAGGACGTGTAGCACCAGGGCTTGCATGTTCATTGAACCACCATGCGTGTGACCCTGACCGTGTGAGTGACCAACGTGTTCCATGGAGGCCTCGGTGGTTGTTACGAGAAGAGGGGTGTCTTCGCTCGATGGGGTGGTTGTGTCAGGAGCGAGTGCCGAAGATGCAATGTCTTGTGCAGTCTGTACGAGGGAAGCGCGTGTAGCCACAGGGTGTCCATATAGCGACGAGAAAGACGTGGAACGATCTCGGGAAGCAACGAAGCCAGGGTTGTTGTTTTGAGCGGCATGTATGCTGGTACGTCGAGATGATGGGGCACTACCCTTTTGCTCATGGGCATGACCATGCTCTGTGATGAACGGTGTTACGTCGGGTGATGAGACAAGCCAAAGTCTCCGTACCGTGGAAGAGGAATAGGCCCACGATGTTAGACGCGAGGCCGAAAGATCCAACAATGACAACCAGCTTGGGATTTGATATCTCTGTGAAAATCAATCAAGTCAAAGAAAAGAAAAGAAAAAACGGTGCACACCAGGCGTGGTGAAAAAGCGTTCCAATGCTTCCATGGTGATAGAGAAGCAGAGTGCGAGCAGAAAAACACCATTGACGAGAGCGGCAAGGATCTCGGCTCTGTGCCACCCGTAGGAGTAACGTGAATTGTTTGCACTCTGGCTGGAGAGCTGCGTGGGGGACGTGAGTTGCGACGCAATTTGACGAGTGACGACGAACCCTGATAGCATAGAGAGCCACGATCAGGCTCATGACATCGCTACTTAGAGTGAGTAATATTCAGGGCTTGGAGAGCCGAAGTGGCACGCACTTGAGCATATGAAAGCTGTCAGCGACGAGAGCGAGTGAGCCGACAGCATAACCGGTGATGAGTTCTATGAAGAAGAAGACTATGTCTATAGCGAGCAAGAGACTTATTCGCGTTGAACGAGACAACGCCATGGCGGTATACAAAACAGTTGCTTATTTTATTAGTAAGCGCTATTTTTCGTTCAAGTATCAGCGCTTGTGACTTGAAAGAAATCCGCTCAAAAAATATGGCTGCACCATCGATGGCCGCAGCGTTGGCCGCAACGCTCCCAGCAGCAGCACCAGCAGTAGCACCTGCTGCGCCAACATATGAGGCGATACCTCCCTCCATGTCGACCGCCATCGACATCGAGGCGGAAATACCGCTCACTTGCGTACAGCTGGATGCTCTGGTACGCCTCGTTCCCTGACCACCCGCGATCTCGTCGGTGGGATCCTGGCTGTGAACATTCCGCTGATGGCGGTGTTATAGGTTGTTACGAAAATCTTGCAGCATGGACGGGAGGCTCCGTCTGCTTCCGCGCACGGGCTCTTACTCGGACTTGATCTGGATGGCGTCCTCGAGGTATCCAACTGCTTCCCATTACCGAGTCATACCAGCGAGGATGATGACAAATCCAACAAGTCTATCGGTGGGTCACTCGCAGATATGATCGTGGACGTAGGAGCCGACTCGTGAACGACAGCGCGATATCAGTCATCGATGTTGAGATCACTCAAGGAAGTGCAAGGGGACGACAACGTCGTTGGATTCTACCAAGCGACGGTGCTGGGTGCATTCTT
Organism: Leccinum variicolor; assembly: GCA_038091415.1. Lineage (NCBI taxonomy): Eukaryota > Fungi > Basidiomycota > Agaricomycetes > Boletales > Boletaceae > Leccinum > Leccinum variicolor. The sequence continues at coordinate 22,682 of JBBPOK010000099.1, read as the reverse complement.
CAACCAGACGCTAGTAGATACGCAAGCGATACATCAGGAAAGGTTAAGGCACGGGGGAGTGGCCATTGTGCACGGTGATTTACTTTACTTGTCCTGGCCATCGGTGGAGATTGATGACGATGTGGATAGATGTGTCGCAAGCTGCACGGGGGAACGCGTCATTCCGGGCATTCAAACTGACGTCCTCGTTTATGGACGCGTATAAAAGGGGAAATTTCAGTTCCTCAAGGTGGGTTTCTGATCCCTTGGATTGCGATTCATGGAATGGTTCACGACTCATAGCCTGACGGCACGCCGATTGATGTTTTCGTCGATCCTTGAGGAGATTCCGCTGAGGATTCGTACGAATCCGCTGGCGAGTGCGTTCCTGCAGAGGCTGGCTGCGCCTGGCGTATCGACAAATATGACTGCGCAGCTTCAGGAGAAGGCATCGTCGGCAATTGCGCCTTCATTTTCGGTGTTGGATCTCGGACAGTCTGGACTTTCGCGGAGCTTGGAGCAGGTTTCAGAGGCAATCGACAATTATCGGACAGAAGACGGCAATGTGGCATATTTAACGAGGCAGATCGCGAGGGAAAAGCTGCGGGCTGAGACATACGTCGCGAAGCGGAAAGAGGAAAACGCGCAACGGGTGACACAGGGACTGAGCCCGCTTCCGGAGGAAGACGTGAGTCGACTGTTCAAGATTCCTCCCGAGCCGAGTCGGCTGGAGAGCATGTTGCTGCTGGGACAAGTAGATGCGTATGCGAAGAGCCTTGAGAGTCTGGCTGGAGTAGGACTGGTGAAGATGTACGGGGCAAGGTGTGCGGACTGACGGAGTACATAAAGCTTGTAACCAGGCAGAACGAATGGAGATATCCGTAAAAGGATAATTTTATATAATTGAAATATTTAAGGGTTGAAGTGAACGGATGAATCTGATTTTCAGCTCGACTCCTTCCTTCTTTCTTCTTCCTTCTTCGAGTCTTGAGAGTTGGTATATAAACCCGTCAATCTTTTGTACATCCTTCACCGCACAGACATGGCCCCATTCATTCGTCTCATCGCCCTCTTTTCTGTCCTCGCTTCCGTCATCGCATCCCCCCATTTCCCCCGTAACGCATACAATCACGTCCACCGTGCCATCGCTCATCCTGCCACCGTCCAAGTCGACGACTCCACTCCCTCCGTTCCAAGGCGCAAGCGCTCCCTCAACAAGCGGTGTATTCCCCGTCCCTCCAACTCCACGTCCACCCCCCTCCCATCCTCTACCCACCTCCCATCTTCCACTCCAAGCTCACCCCCGCTTAACGTGGCCCCCTCTCCCTCTCTCTCACCCTCTTCCTCTTCCTCCTCGTCTTCCTCTTCGTCTTCCTCGTCTTCTCCTCCCTATCTCTCCCCCACCCCGGCCACTCCTACGCCCACACCCACACCCACACCCACACCCACTCCCACGCCCCAATCCTCATCCGGCGAGCCGAGCTACATGTCCGGCACTCAGAATGGTCAAGGTACCCGTCTCTTTTTTCTCCGTGATCATCTTGCTCACTTGGCTATCGCAGGCACATGGTACGCCACTGGTCTGGGCGCATGTGGTATCACCAACACGGACACCGATTACATCGCTGCAGTCTCGCACTTGCTTTACGACACGTATCCGTCAGTCCCTTGTCCCCTCTCGTTCTAGCACTTGCTGACCCTGCGGCAGAGGTTTCAATGATGTCAACCCCAACACAAACCCTGTCTGCGGCAAGGTGATCACGGTCACAGATCGCAAGTATCCCTGCTGTCGCGTTCATGACCCTCGCTCACTTCCTTTCTTTTTCAGCTTCCACGAATAAAAAGGTCACCGTTACCGTCACGGACCGGTGTACGGGTTGCGCAGTAACGGATCTCGACTTGTCTCCATCCGCGTTCCAAACCCTCACCGGCCTAGGCACTGGTCGCATGTCAATTACCTGGGTTTGGGGATCGCAGTGAACTTAATCCCGACGCCTCAATTATTTGTTATTCATAACGGTCGATTGCTCTCTTTGTCAGGGAGCCTGGTCAAGTATCGGCCAACTGCTACACCCACGCGCGTGCAGCGTGCTACGGTATGGATACCGTACTGGATGGGTCTTGTATTGTCTCGGAGTCCTTGTCTCGCCTTGCTTTAGTCAAGTGCTCTTTTTTTATTATTGATCCCCTAGATACGTTTGTTCTTTTGTCGCAATATGTTCCTAGTAATGGAATGTTATGAGTCGCTGTGCGTCTCCATTAAATCATTGTTGTACCCGATTTGGTCACGGAATGAATGATTCCGCAGTCGGATCTGATTGTTGGACTCTGGTGAAACGAGATGGGACCGCTTCCGATCACGTCGGAAATGGTAATGTCGACCGGAGTCCGTCTCCTTCATTTCCGCCACGCAACCGCAGCAGAGAATGGTAAATATAGTCTACGAACACCCTACTACAGTGCTAGGCTACACCTGGTGCGACAGAAGGCCAGGGCCCTTCCCTTCCCTTCCCTTCCCTCCTGCCACCCGGCATGTGACCACTCCGAAGAGTCGTGGCGCAGCACGCCATCGTTCCCAATCTCCGCGCCACGTTCATCTATCCAATTCCCGCAGAGCAATCCATGTCCCTCGATTCACCCGCACCGCATGGCTCCCGTCACCCCTTCCCAATATGTCTCATCGCTCGTCCCCTTGACGGCCTCGGAGACCGCGTCGGAGAGCCTGTCACCTATTGTTTCATCATCCGCTTCCTCCCCTCCGACCAGCGTAGCGCACAAGTCCAATGTGAGACGTCGCACTTGCCCGGACGTCCGAGTCAGAAGCTTGCTGAACGGACCGAGAACTCGTCCGCGTGTGGGATGCTCCACAACGAAGAACGGCCGCAGCCGTGACCGCAGCGAGCGGATTTGCTACGCGCATCAGGGACGTCCAGTCAGCGATCCTCTCTCACACTTCGTGACTGCACACAGACCTCGCGCGAGACAACCCACGATCCACGCTGGACCAGACGTAAGAGCACCCCCAATATCGTCTAAAAAATTTATCCCGTAAACACGGCGAGTTAATGCCCAGCGAGTCATCCTGATCTCTCACATGAGTCGTGGCAAGGTTGCTCGTGCCTACCTGCCAAAGAATTTTCGGGAGGTGTATCACCCACTCTCGGAACTTACATCCTGCATCGCCTTCATCACGGGCTTTGAAGCCGCCAGCGTAGCCGACCTCTGTCTCGATCTGAGCGTGATGTCACTTAGTAGTCGCCTCTGCCAGCAAACGAACACGCTTACGAGTAAAAGCCGACCAACAAATTCAATCGTTAGTCGTTTCACCGCCGATACATGCCCGGTCCGAATCGCGTGGTCAAGCGTCGCCGTCAACACCGACGACGGCTGTGTTCCCGCTTGTTCTCCACTCTTCTGGCTCAATAATGCCCAGATCGTCGGGAGGAGTGCCATGTATGTCGCGGCCGATATCGGTCGTGGTAGTTGCACGTCTGATCCGCCGTCTCCCTGAAGAAGCCGAATGACGTAGGATTGGACGAGATCCGTTTGCAAGGCGAATGAGCAGTCGCTCTTCAGATGCGGCGAAGCCTTGCGACGCGGGCCCCGAAAACGATTTTTGCGATGCACATTCCTTGTTCCCAATTGGTGCGAGACAAGGACGAGCAGCGACGTGAGTTCGCAGTAGATCACACTGAGATCCTCGAAAGCTTGTTCCACCTGTGTTCCTGATGAGTCTACCTGCGTTCTGCTGGCCACAAGCGCTTGCCTTTGCTTCTCGATATGCAGGGGTGAATGGAAAGTACCCAATCAGGTAGTCGAGCAGCGTCTTGAGCTCTTCGCAAGGGGCGAGAAGGTCCGATCCCCGACTCTGATTCACAGGTCCAGAGCTACCCCAACGCTGACAACCCAAGTCCACGTACCAGATCATCACTTTGGAGAATGGAACCGTATAGAGCGCGAGTGATCCTGAACGCTGCCATGAGTGTCTGCACTTCCGTTTCGGTGGGATTAGCACTGGGAGAGAAGACGACAGGCGCGCCATCAAGAAACGTGGCGGTCAAAGTCGGGTGAAGCGTTCGAGACAATCTCTGCAAGATTCGCGTTTTAACCACGGATCATCCACGAGAAGACCGCTTACCATGATCAAGGGGATGTCGTCTAGCGGACGCGAAACCTCATCCATTTCGGAGGAAAGATCCGACAGATTGCTCAGATCCCACGTGGTGGGGAGTTCTCCACACAGGAGTTGCGGATCGTAGGCAAAATCTCCGTCGAAAGACTCTGACTCGGGATCCGCATTCCAGGTTACATGTTTGCCATTCGCTCTTTGGAGCGAGAGCTGTAGCAGGTTTGCATGTTCTTCGTATTGCCGAGTGCTTGCGAAACAAGGTCGTAGAAACCATGTTGGTACTGATGGCATCACTCGGTTAACCTCTCCGTGTGATCCGCTGCGTGCAAAAGACTGTGGATCAATTGCATGACTCAGGAATGATGAAAGAGATTGTAGAACTGCCAGTTTCGACTACCAAAGTTTGAGTGGGGTGGAGAGATTTGGACAAAGGTAGCTACCTGGGGTGAAAGCACCACCGAAGTGGTAGAAATCGCGTGCATTGTTCCTTGAAGAAGAGAGAGGGTCATCATGTGACGAATAAAGACGTTGTCAGATCGCGTCGACGGACCTTCATCTCCACCAAACTTTGTTCCAGCGCTGAGGATTCCAAGATACCCCTCCAAAATGCGTTTTCCGGTTCCTGAACCCGATTGATTCCATCCACACACCACGCTCTCTGGCACAGCGTCTAGAAGGAGGTCAAAAAAGCGCACCGCATCTATTCTGATTTCAGGGAATATGTGTGTTTGGGCGGAAGCGGCGAACAGCAATAGCAACGGCACGTGTGGTGTTAGATCTTTCTGTGGGTGAACGTCGAGACGGTGGATTGGCTGTGATGTGAGTACTTGCCTTTTCCAGACGAGGAAAGATCCATTCAAAGAAGGAGAGTATGTTCTTGCGAACGCCAGCATCCTGTCGACGGTTGAATCATACACAAAAGCTCGCGGGTGGCGCGACACGCACCTCATCAGCGACGAGGCGTACGCAAGCACTGAGTAGAGAGGTAGCTGAGCGTCCCAGTAACGCGGGGTGATCCTGGAAAAACTCTCGAGCGCTGAAGATGGCATCTTTACGAACTCCGGCGCTGTAGTGTTTGAGGAGGGAAATTATGTCGTTCAAGGTCTGTCGCCGCTTATTCGTGGGTACAGCATCGTTCTTTTCGATAGCAATGCTCTGAGTTGGAAGGGCGATGCCTTGGGATGATTCAGTCCGAGGGATAAAAAGAAAGTGTATTCACTCACTCCGGGCCTTGAAGGAAGTGTCTATGACATTCGAGGGCAACTTCTTGCCCTTGCCAAGCTTGAGCTTCGCTCTCTATGACAGGATATGTCATTGAGAGGGCATGTGTCGAAGATTAACCCTACCGAGAAGTCTGCGACTTTCTCTTTCTTTTTCTTGGAGCTTTTTGGCATCAAAGATCAGTAACTTGTTGCGTACTCCCTATTGGGGTACTACTAACGCAGATGGACAACAAGACAAAGCAGGCGCAGAGTCTTTATTAGAAGAATACACACAAGAATGCATAACCGGCATAACCACGAGACTGCATACTATCGTAGAGTATATATGGCAAGAATATCAAGGGTCGAAGACTCCGTCGCTGAGGCCGTTCACCAAACCTTGACAAAGGGGAATCTCATAAAGTCTACCTTGAGATCCAAGCAAATCAAATCCTCTTCATCCACTGTGTACCCCCTGACATTGACAGAAAATTTGGCTAAGGGAAGATGTAAGTGGAAAATAACATGTGTGCACGAGAGGCAGACCTTGCGGTATTTCTCTCGGCAAAGCAACTGTGTGTTCGACAACGTATTCACCCTCCTCAACAGGACACTGAACACTTGTTTCGGCCGCACGACTAAGAAAGGTGAGGAAACATGACTACTCCCCGAAGTAGGTAAACCAGACTTACGCTTCCTTACAGAGATCAAAAGTCTTGTTTAACAACTTGATAAGGCCAAGCTTTACAACGACGTCGGCATATGCGCCCTCCTGAGGAGGGTCCTGTGAGTTCCAGTCGAACAAGATAAACGGGAAAGCGAACCTTGATGGTCTCAATGGCGGTGCCGGTAACTTTGACAGTAAGGTTTTCACCCGGTTTGGGTGGGTCGGGGAAGACTTCAATCGACTTCAACTGAATGGCGTCATCGGGATTGCCTGTCTACTTGTCAGTTATTTGTCCGAGTTGGCGAGGCGCTCTCTAACCGCAATCAGTGTAGGACCACTTCTTGTCATTCAGCTGGACGGACGTGTCGTCGAGAACTTGTTGTTCTGGGACGGCAACTGCGAGGGCAGCGCCGGCAAACAAGGCGAGCAGGGACAAGGAATACAAACGAACCATGTCTGAGTTAGTGGGAGAGCACGCCGCGAAGGGTCCTAATACGGGGAACGTGGGAACTTTCTTCCTAATCTGCCAGTCACGATGCGCTCGGCCACGGCCAGTGCAGTTGCTGCGGGTCTTTACTTTCCAACGTCGACCATGAAGCCACGAGACTATTGTTGTTGTGCCATCCCTCTCGTCAATGCAGGCATATACACTACAATCATAGAACAGTTCGTCGTCGCTCTCGTCGTCGGAACCCTTTCAGTCGCTACCCCGTCCAGTAAGCACAACCCCTGCATATTACCTTCCTCCGCAGTCTGACCTCTTACCCCCTCAAGTCGTCGGTGCTGCAACTCCATCCTTTGCTCCACTTATCTTTGGAATAGTCTGCTATGTAGCAGCCGCTGTTCAGATTTTTGGCTTCCTCGGTGTCGCCAGAGTAAGTGGCTGAAGCGCTGACCCTTGTTCACCCTTTCTCATATCGTCTCACAACCACAGGAAAAGGAAATCATGTTCCGCAGATACGTCACCCTGCACACACTTGCATTCATCGCAGTGTTTGCTGTCGGTGCCGTCTGGATCATCATTTCCGCTACCCGTCACTCCAACGCCCAATCGACTTGCGAGACTACTTACTTCACTTCCACTGTTGGCACCTCCTCGGAGGGGCAGACTCTCTGTGACATATTCTCATGGTTAGACGTCGGTCTGATGGGCGGCGCTTGGGTCTTTTTTGCCCTAGTTCAAGTGAGCGACGCTGGCTGCCATTACAACACATATATGCTTACCACATCCCCTAGTCTTATCTCCTCTTCGTTCTGTCATCGTATGGTGCTTCTCAACGACAAGATCATGAGAAGTATGACGCACTCAATGACTCGACCAGCCCGCTGGCGGATGATATCCCGATGGCCGATCGGGGCGATCCCTGGGATTCTAGAGCATCCTACGACTTCGGCGATTCTCGTGGTCACCGTCACACCAGGCAAGAGAGCACGGCGTCTACGATCATCGGTTTACCACCGCTGAAGGAGAGTCACGATGGTGCCTACTCTTCACGTGGTTCCGATCCTACCCGACCCCACTCTAGCTATGAATAATGATGTATCGGTTTTAAATTGTAGATAGGAATCTACCATATCCCTGATTCGCCTCACGGACTCTTTAAGGAGCCTTTTTACACGCTGTCTTACATGTACATAATTGATATCATTGTGTCAATTGATGTGTTCATCTATCCCCGATTCAGGTTTCCTCCATTGTCCTCCCATGGTCCTATATTTAGTGTAACATGATGATCATGTGCTATGCGTTTCCACCTCTCATCCGGTCGATTGTGAAAGCAAATAGATCGTGCTCGATGATGAAATCCGCTCCTCCAGACTATTGCAAATGATACATTCTTCGTCGAACAGTGGGAGTCCACACCAGGCGTGAATAACTTGCAGTTTGAGTCCCGAGAGAAGGTCCCAGTACAAGATTATGATTCTCCGCGAGTTCGTTCAGTGCCACGAAAGAAAGTGCAAAGTATTCTAGCGTTGGCAGGTTGCGCAAGCAGGATGTGATGATCACGGAGGTGCTAATACAGGTGCATCCCAGCAAAACCAGCTTTCGAAGGCGGCTCCCGGGACTGTCGACGAGCGACTCGATGTGCACGTTTCTGATCTCGAGCCCCAGATGGCCTGCGTACGTGAACGAGTCGAGCTGAGAGTTAACAAAGGCCGATTCTGAATCTGAGTACGTCAAAGGCGTTGCTCGTGACGCTGTGTGTGGTGAGATGGCAAAGGGCCGCGAGATGGTAAGTCCCCGGACAATCGCTAGGCAGGCGGTCGAACGGGGTAAAGCTTATACGAGGTGAGGCGAAGTAGCGTCGCGCGGTCCCTGTGAGGATACATGGCACTTTCAAAGTCAATACGGTCGGAAAGGCACGGGTAAGGTGATACGCAGGACCGCTCATAGTAATGGGGTGATCATCAAAGAATATTTTCAGGGAAGTCAGCTTTGCAAGGGTGAGATAGAGCTGGGGAGCCGGGTAGGTAAGCGAGAGCAGTACAAACATGGTCAGCTGGGAGAGCTTCCACGACGCGATCGTCATTGGCGAGCATCTGCCCCTGCGGATGAGGAGGAAATGTAGCGGTGGACGTGTTCTATTTGGAACTCGTTGCGCAGGGACACAGTTACGCGCCAGTTGTGGAAGCGAATGTGGACGTTTGCGGGCTGGATTGACTGGAGGACAGACAGTCTGTGTGACTGGGAGGGCTGAGGACGAGGAAGGGGAAGTGCATGGATTGCCTCGCCGAACCAACGTGTCGTTAGGAGCGCACAATTATCGTCGTCAACGTGGCTTGTCTGAAACTCGTCTGCTCCCTCACGCAAGCCCAACAAAACCAGGTTCGTGCGGGGCTGGCTTCCTCATCTTCCCTTTCCCTCCTATCTCCACCCAAAAATACATACATACTTGAGCGTCTGCGACGCAACCGAACGCATCCTTTCCCATGCCTGCTCTAACTCAAGATTCATACGAGGTCTGCCTCGATTTCACCAACGACACTCACGATAGCGCAACCATACAGCTCCTCCGTGACTACGGCCGATCTACCAGCGCGATCGTGTTGCTCCATCCAGGCGAAAGCGTCACCCTTATCCTCGACGCAGGTTCGGTTTACAAGTATGCCCTCAAATCACGCACAAAAGTCGCCAACGTGAGGTGCGCCTCGTTCCCCTCCAGCGCCGTCTCGCCGTCCTCTTGACCCGTCCAAAGTGCTCGGAGCTGGAGAGATATACGATGTGAGATATCACAGCTCTTTTCGGGCGTCACCCCGGCCCGCACCTCGCAGCGCGCGTCTCCGACCCCACAATGTAATGGGGTTACCGTCGACCGCGTTTGGCGGGATTATCGCTTCAACGTTTGGAACGAATCTGTACGTCTACCCTCGGTATGGTCTGCCTGCGTCTCTGACCAGTTCCTTCCGATTTCCCTCCAGTGAGCCGTGGTTATACCCCTCCGAGACGCACGCCGTCATACTATACCATCGTCATGGACAGAACGCGGGCCATTCTGCCAGCGGATAATCATTCGCACTGCACACAATATGTTAACATTTACTTATTTCTTTCCACCCTCGCATCGAATCATTCGGGGTGGAAGACCTCTAACGACACTCTTGGTCATGTGACGCTATCTGTTGCTTGGTATCCGAATTTGCACCGGTCTGTGTTGTTCACAACCATCATTCTCTTGTACCCCGCTTCCTTTGCTTATTGTGCACACTGTTACGACGCCGCTCCGTCCATCATTCCTTGTTCTTCATTACAAATGAGAACAATAAACGGGCACAATATGTCAGATAAGTTTTGCCCACCCCTGTGACGTAACATCACTCCGTCGTGTGCGATCAACGATACAACATGCCATCTTTGCAGCTCACGGAAGCTGCAGGTTTTGTATAGTATAAGCTGATGGTTGGCATGACCCTTTATTGGCAGCGCGTAGCCGACTTCTTGGAAGCCAGCCCACTCGTGTGAGTGCCCCCTTGGCGAGTTGCCCAGCAGGCCGAACATCCCCGGGAGCCGCGGACCCTGCATGCAGAGACGTCTTGGGAAACGCTGCGCTGTATGGTGTCTTGGCATGCCCTGCTCTCGAATTTTCGGCCATTTGTGCCCGGTGTTGTAACATCGGTCTAGCGAGAAGCGACTCCTGCAAGATAGTGAATGGAGCGACCCTATAACCATCGGATCAAGGTACTCACGATGTGCGCAGTCGCCTTCTGGCTAATCTGGGCGAGAGCCTCGCTTCCCCGATACTTCAACACCTGTTGGAGGTTTCTTCGCGTCACATGGCGTAACTGTCCCTTGTCGGATACCTTCAACTGGAGTTCGTCGGAGATAGATACGCGAGCATCCGCAACACCGTTGTTGAGCACACCTCTGGGCGTTTTCCACCGCAAGTTGTCCGTAAGCAAGTCCCGACCCACAGCCCGTGCTGTCATCTCAAATTTGAAGTCTCTTGGATTGTCGACCAGTTCCAGGAGAGCCATCGGTGCATTGTCGCCCTTCCGGTTATCAATCTGAACGACACGTGTGTAACCGCCTGGGCGCTGCTTGTATCTCTGCGCGAAGGTAGAGAAGAGTTTTGGCAAGAGCTCGGACTTCAGGAGGAAGCCTTGGGCGCGGCGGTAGGACGTCTCGCTCCCTCTTTTCCCAAGCGTGATAATCTATGCTTGGGTTTAGACAGACGCGTAGTGGAATTCATCTTCCACACCTTTTCAGCCAGCCTCGCAGTATCCTTTGCCTTTGGAAGCGTAGTTCGAATCTGCTCATGCTCGAACAAGGAACTGACGAGGTTTCTGAGCGTGCAATATGAGTATCGGAACAGAAAAGGAGGTACACCGCGCACCGAAGCATCAAGTTTCGATGGGACGATGTCCTCGATAATTTTCGGAACGCGACGCCATGCTTCATCGTTCTTACACGGCTGGAAAGTTACAGTCAGTTAGACTCGGAACAGTACTAGGCCTTTTTTCTCACGTGACGTGACCTCAGTTACTTCGGTAAAATCCGGACGTCATAACGAGCACACAGCACCGTCTGGACGCGTTCACACCAAAATGTCATTCGCTCGTATAACTCTCCGTAGTCTGTCTCGTTCCCGACCAACTTTTGCTATCTCCAAGCAGTCGGCATACAGATTGCATCGCGCAAACTTCTCTTCCCCAGCTGGGCTCTCCAATGAAGATATTCAAGCTAGAATCTTCAACGTGTTGAAAGGCTTCGAGAAAGTCGAGCCCTCCAAGGTAGCATCCCAACGCATATACATTTTTTCTCTCCTGCTTACATATCTATCAGATTAATACTTCCGCCTCCTTTACGAAGGACCTCGCTCTTGACAGCTTGGACACGGTCGAAGTCGTCATGGCCGTAGAAGAGGTTTGCGAGCCTCCACCAATACGGCTCTTGATTACTTAAAACTTCCTTCTCCAGGAGTTCAGTATCGAAATTCCTGACGCTGAAGCTGATGAGATACAAACTATTCAGCAGGGTAGGTTCCCTTCCTTGGTCATTCACTTGCCAATGCTTACTAGTTTTGCTTTCAGCCATTGACTACATTGCAAAAACGCCAGAAGGTTTGCAAGTCTCACTTTCGCATTTCACCTTACTCACTTTTCATCAGCTCAGTGAGGGAAGGCATCACACTCTTTATTCACTTACCATTTTGTACTTGGCATCAATTAAACACTTCTCTCTACCTTGCGTATGATCGAAAACTGTTTAATACTTGCCTTATTTTGGACCGTGGGTTATCACTTGCTCAAGGTTCGACATAATAACCCCATTTGAATGACCGCGAGGACTATCGCATACTATATATGCAATGTACAGCGTCACCAGTCCTAGTCAGTGATCTCTGATCGTTGTATCCCCCATGTCCCCACCCAAAACCTTTACTGTCAATGAGCCGCTCCTTAAGGTCGGGTGTACTCTTGGCGAAGGTTTGAACGTGCCGACCACCTAATACTCTCGTTGATGAGCCGTCACTAGCCCCTCTTTATGACCCTAGAACGCAAGTTCTCCATTTCGTGGACATATGCAAGAATAAGGCAAGCGATCGGTGGGTTTGTTCGTTGAAAAATCGTCATCTCAATTCCTTCGTCAAGGTTTTCCACCTGGATACCAGGACTCTAGCGTTAGACGTGGAGACATTCGATGAACCGATCACATGCCTCGCTCTGAGGAACGAGAGTGGGGTGAGTGTGCCTCGCAGCTTACTCCTAGTTGCTAGTATTCAAACGTTTTCTAGTTGGCATGTACCACGGGGAGCGGTTTCGCACTGTTGGAAGAAGGATCAAAGTTGCATCACCTCTGTCAACCATTTCCCGAGCAGCACGCCCCCTATGTGAGATTCAACGATGGAGCGTGCGATAGCAAAGGCAGATTTTTTGCTGGGTCTATTCAATCCAAAGATAAGAGCATCCCGGGGCAGCTGTGGATGTATGACCCAGGAACGTTGGAATGCAAAATCATGGATGAAGGGCCCTTTACGGTCAGCAGGCGATGACGCTCATCTCACCGAAATAAAACTTATCCCATCAGATAGGATAGTAATGGACTTGGCTGGAGTCCCGATGAGAAAACGATGCAAGCATGAACTTGGTTTTGCTGTCTGCTACTCAACGGAAACTACAGGTACTTCACGGACTCCCTCGTCAATATTATCTATGCCTATGATTTCGACGATGGCAAGCTGTCGAACCGGAGAGTTTTCGTGGATGCGATCGCCCAGGGGTTCCCAGAGAAGAGCTTTTGTGATGGTCTATGTATTGACGAGGAAGGCTACGTATGGAGCGCAAGGTTCGTTGGTCAGTTGATTCCAGACTGCGCCTGACGACTTTCCACAGGTGGGGAGATTCTCGAATCGTCCGGTTCTCACCCCAGGGTAAGATTGATACCGAGATCTGCTTTCCAACTGCCCTCAACGTGACCGCGTGTTGCTTCGGAGGTGGGCGATTGATCTAGCTATTATTGGGGAACTGTGGTCATTTGTTGCGCAGGTCCCAACGATGACCAGCTATACGTAACGACTGCTCACTGTGGTGCTGTTGGGGGAGACAGCAGCCTCCAGGAGAAATACCCTGATTCCGGGCATCTCTTTGTCGTGGATCTGTCGGGCAACTTCAAGGGAGGTCGATGGCGGTACTCTTTCGGAGGATAACAAGGTAGCCGTTGTGCCTTGCGAGGCTGGCCAGGAGACTAGATAGGTGTTCCTTATCTTAAGCACAAGTCGTACGTTTATGGATACCCCCCAAATCTGGCGTGGAAAGATGTGATACGCCTGAACGAAACTGTCATGGGTTCGCACGAAATCCAGCTCACATATTTCGCAGTTCGAGGTCGTGGGGAACCTGTTCTACTTCTTCTTGCGGACTCTGGCATTCCGTTCACCCTGCATGAAGTCTCAGCGGAAACCTGGTCTCAGTGGAGGGCGTCGGGCAAAGTGACGAATGAGCTTTACCCTTATTCTGCGGTGCCTGTTTTACGAGTCAGAGACAAGTCCGCAGGAGGGAAACAGTTCGTATTAGCAGAAACGTCCGCCATCTTGACATTTTTGGAGGAGTTTTTGGCACCTCGAGGAGCATCTGTGAGTGATGAACAGCATGTCATGAGTAAACCCTTATCGCGAGCCCAGCTGCTCTCAGACATGTCTCTCGAGGTGAGGGTCAGTGCGCAGATGATCAAGGGAGCGTCTTTGTTTTTCCTCGGACAAGTTTGGCAGACGTCGGTCAATAAGGTACTAGTGCATCCGAAACAAGTTCTCAAAGAAATCTGTTTATATTGTATGCAGGACTGGTTAGCGCCGCCAAAGCGTGAAAAGCTCTGGCGGGGCAGTGTTACGAGATACCTGTGTAACACCGAAGGCGCGCTGCACAAGTTGAACATGAGCACCAATGTAGTACCTCACACTACCGAACCACTCAAGGGATATACGGTTGGCGTCGTCACTGCGATCAATTTCATCACAGACGTATTCCCATCGGCGAAAGCACAGCTAAGAAAGGGGGGCGAGTATGAATTGTGTGGGAAGGTGTGGGCTGCGGTGAACGAGCGGGAACGGATAATTGAGTACTGGAAGAAAAACGAGGTGCAAAGAAAACCGTGGACGATGAGCGTGTACGGTACAGCAAACTGGATCGAGTCGAGCAAACTGTAATAAGCTCGGAGATATTCAAACGTCCCTTTTTGAGTGGGCCGTTTGAAGCTTCGGGTGGGTCCGGCGACCACGCCTGTCATCACCTACACGCCCAATTGAGGCTGACAAAACACCGACAATTGCCGGATTTTGCCAGTCATACGTAGTTCGGATATCCGGTAAACGAATGCACGATATATTTGGAACAGTGTGACTGCTGTTTGAGGTATGGGCGCGGAGCGGACGTCTGTTGGATGTCACGAACTAAATATCGGAGGTCTGTGCACAAAAGGTCAAGGAAGTGTGTGAGCAACGAATTAGCATCCTCCACGGGCCAGTGTATTGTAGACATCTGTAATAGACACCACGGTGACACTATGTACTGATGTCCAACCTGTGTATCAAAGATATACCACAGATATTATCCAGATAGTTGTTCCTCGTTCAGACTGCGGGGTATACTGAATGTCGCGTTCGACGTTCCTTGTTTGACTGTATCTGGCCCGTGTTGTACTGTATGCTTTTACGTGCAATTGATAGCCATATAATGTTGCACCGATCACCGTGCCAGCGCTGAAAACACAATGTTGCAGTCTGATTACCTTTTATGATTCCAGATACTTTGCACAAACTAACTCTTCGAGGGAAACACAAACAACAACTTGTGATATACACGACAGAGGAAGTACATGATACATTCAACAACTTGAAACGGCTGACATTGACAACTCGTGTCGTACAGTAAACAGGAAGTGTGTCCACAATGCTTCACGAATAGCATTAGACCAATTAGGCACGGCATGCTCACCATCCCAATCGTCCGTGTCCCTTGACACCCAACGCAAGATGAAGTCCCCTTCCATTGCAATTTGTGGGTCCCAAAGGGGCCAGTCGCCATGGGGAAAGGACGGAAATGCGGCAACGTATGCCATCCAGAACAGCTCGCGCATGAGTAGATAACACGCTGGGTAAGTGTAACGGAGAGCAGGGTCTGCTACCAGGTCCTGCTCAATTGTCCTTGCCAACTGCTCCCATTCGTGCACATCCATTCGCGCGAAACTTCGCGGGAGTGGGAGAAAGGGAAACATAGCCTGCTATATATCAGCACACTTGAAGAGGAAGAAATGGATGCGCTCACTCACAGCGGTCAAGGGTTCTGTGGGAGCACGGTAGATTCGAGAGGTTGAGGATACAACAGGCAATAGTCCTGCCCATTTGCCTTCGAGCTGAATATATATTCGTGCAGGCTGGGATGAAGCGTTAGTGGTAAAAAAAATGCACTCAGTACAGTGGCCGACTCACAATGTATTCGGGAACCTCATCAACCGCCATCGAGACATCGCCATCAAATTCAACCGAGAGATCGAGTTGATTGAGTGTGAACCCATTTGGTTGGAGAATAGTCTTCAGGTTGACCAGCGTTGACATTCAGTGGGGGAGGGTGAAAACAAGTGTTCAGACTCCGGTTCAAAAATCTCGCATAACCATTGTCACACGATTGTGGCTGCCGCGATCAGTGTCGCTCAATCACTGGCAGAACGCCGCCACAGAGTGGCAGGCTGAGAGGATCTATCCTTTGTGATACGTTGAACATGGCTCCCAGGTCGACGAGATTCACTCCATTTGATCACAATGGTATCATTTCACGCCGATCTTTGTTGATCCTGACACATCTGAGCTGGACAGTGTTTACTGAGGTCACGGATGATCCAAATTATGTCATCTGCCGAGTCTGCCCACCAGCGTACAATGGTCGGAAACCCATACGCCGTAGTCATGCTGCAGACCATTCAAAGTCAAAAAAGCATCAAAGAAGTGTTCAGAAAGCTGCTCGAAAGGAGGAAAAGAGACGCTCACTGCCAGATCATGGTAGAGATGGCTTTCCCCGGGCTCAGGACTCTCTTGAGCCCTCCGAGTCCACCCTGCCATGCGAGATACAAGATGATGCTGATATGGAGCAATGTCCCATGACCCTGTCAAGCCCATCTATGCCTCCCGTTGAGTCAACAGATGCTGCTGTTCCATTGGCTGAACTTTGGAGAGAGTTTCAATCAGAGCAGGCGGAATTTCAGGGGGATTACTTTCAGGAGATGCAGCATAAAATTGAAAGGGGTGAACCTCTTTTTTCCAGTGTTCTACCTCCTCTTCAGGATGAACTTGGCATGGCAGATGAAGATGAGAGAGACTCTTCATCAAACATTGAGGATCTCTTTGCAGACTATGGCATAGATCTAGATTGTGAGTGTTATATTATATATATGTGCTTTAGTTGACTTGCTGGGCAGCTGTTGCTAGCAGGTCCTTGCCTCATTATACTTATCCAAAGACAAATCCACTGGTGACCCCCTCTGAGGAACCATTATACTATCCTTGGAAAACAAAGACAGTAAGTACAGATATAATTTCATTTCTGAAATTTCTATTGATACACACATGTCATATAGGAGTTTTTAACTCATCTTTTGTTTAGTTCTCCTCGCTTAAGATTTTCACATGCTCAGAAGGTTGCAATCTTACACTGGGCAAAAGAAATAGGAGCACCTGAGGTACCTTCTATGTATGGAATGAAGAAGACACAAGAGCAATTTATGGAACTGCTTGGAAGTCCTACTGAGAAAATAAAAACACTGTCAGATAGTGTGTTTTATGTGAACAATATTTCCAAAGCAGTAGCCATGGTGAGTATTGATATACTAGGACTTCATTTTCATAATATTGTTGTGTTCATGTATCTGTAGGACTTCTCAAATCCTCACACTCGATTTGCTATGAAAGAATATCCTGAAGATGGACAAGGTTATATGTCACAAGTTCATCATGGGAACAAGATGGTCAATGATCTTCCTGATAATATTGCTCCCCCTTGTGTCCTCATAAATCACTCTGTCTATTTTGTCAATGAGCTTCTTCAACAAGAAACTGGCCAGTATTTTATACCCAAGAAGTTTTTTGAAGCAAAGATACCAAATCAGAATAGTACAAAGATGGAGTTATTGGCATTGGGGCACAAAGTTTCCAAAACAATGGTTTGTGTCTATTTTGTATTTTCTCACTTGTTTATTTATTTCATGCCATAGGAGGGGTTTGCAGTTGATCCAGAAATGGTTATTGTTCTTACTTCAACATTTTTCAACACATTTGTGGATCTTCAACAACAATATGGATTACATCTCAGATTTACTGGCAAGTGATTGTAAACAAGAGAATGAATATTTTAACTTTGAAATTTTCACATAGCTTCCTCAGCTGCATTTTCTCAATTAATGCCCAATCCATTAAGGGAAAAATCTGGCGGAAGAATGGTTTACACTGTTCCCCTTATCACCTTTATGGATGATGTTTCAGGCAACATTTCAAAGCAATGGAACAAACATCATGTTGTCTATATGTCAAATGCCTTACTACCAAGAGAAATGCTAGAGCAAGAGTTCACCATTCGATTTGTATCAGCTTCTCCTCATGCATCTCCAATGGAACTCATGCAAGGTGTTAGAGATTCCATTAAGTAAGTGTAATTTAATTATTATATTCAATTCCTCATAATCTATTTTGAAGCAATGCAAATGCCAATGGCATCATAACCTTTGATGTCAAGCACCAGCTAGAAGTGATGCTTATTCTCTACATTCTAATTGTTGCAAGTGATAATCCAATGCAAGCAGAAGAGTGTAGCCATGGTGGACTTAGATGCAATTACTTTTGCCGCACTTGTAGAGTGGGTGGCACAGGAGTAGAGAAGAAAACAGATGAGGGATATATAAATATCTTTCAGGTATTAAATATTTCTATACATTGAATTTGTTTGATATTAATATTGTTTTAGTCTAAAGAATTACGCACACCAGAAGATACTCGTGCTCAGATCAAACATCAAATTGGATTATCCAAGCTTTCTGGTGGAACAGATAAAGTCAGCAAAGCTGTGAGCCAGTCAGGCATTCATGATGCCACCTCTGCTGCCATTCTTAATCGGTTACTTGAACTTGGGAAGACTCTGCGTAAAAGAACAGCTGGAAAACCTACCATGCCAGAAGCTGAGGTAGCAACTCAAATTGAACAGGAACTTGAAAAGTTACTTGGAGGCCGATCAATTGATGACCACATCAATCCACTTCTTGGAATGGAAGGACTAGATATTCATCAGGAATCTGATTCAGGATACCCCAACTGAGATTCTTCACACAATTCTTCTTGGTATTGTCAAATACTTCTGGGCACAAACAGTATGGATTCTTGATAAGGGCAAGCTACTCAAGATATTCCAAACTCGACTCGACTCCATAAATACAGATGGTCTCAACTCCCCAACACTTGGTGCTGATTATATTGTGAGATATAAAGGAGGTCTTATTGGGAAGCACTTTAAAAGTCTTGCACAAGTAATGCCATACTTGATCTATGATCTTGTTCCACAAACTGTCCTTGATGGCTGGGTAGCAATGGGTCAACTTGTTGTACTGCTTTGGCATACATCAATTGAAGATATAGAATCCTATCTTGTAAGTGTTCTGATTATATTATATTTAAATATTCATTTGATACTTATTTGATTTTAGGCAAATCTATCACGCGTAATTCAAGACTTCCTCAGCATCAGTGCACAATGTGCACCAAGTATTCTAGTGACTAAAGCCAAATTCCACTTTCTTGTCCATCTTCCCATGTTCATCAAACGATTTGGTCCTGCCATCCTTTATTCGACAGAGCGCTATGAGTCATTCAATCATGTTTTTCGACTTGCCTCAATCTATAGTAATCGCCAAGCTCCAAGCCGTGATGCATGTCATCTGTTTGCAGAGCAGGAAAATATGAAGCATGCTGTCACTGGAGGACACTGGATTGATCCTATAACACACAAGTGGGTTAGGGCAGGATCAAAGATAATTCAATACATCAATGACCACCCATACTATCAACATTTTCTTGGTTTTCCCAAGGACAAATCATTTGAAGTTGGTATGAATTTGAACAATCATTTCTCCATGTAGATATTCTAACAGATAAATATAGGCACAGTAAGCTTGCCAGCACATGGAAAGAAAGGTGAAGATAGTATGGAAATCAGGCGATCTCTGAAATGGAAAGAAACACAAGCTGCTGCCTGCCATCAAGATATGATACAGCCTGCTATTCAAGAAGGAAGTTTGTATCGAGAGGCCATGTCAATCATAGCAAAGCATGGAGATAAAGCTGGGCTGCAGTCATATGCTGTTATCAAGCTCAATGATGGATACCAAGTTGGAAAGATTGTGGAGATATTGGTTCCCTTTGAGCAACAGATTGCTTCTCATGTAGTGGTTAGCCTCTTGGAATTCCTTCCTGAGTTACATCCTCAATTGCATGTTCCATGCATCCAATATCCTACACCAGAACACAAAATTATGATTTCTCCTTCTGTATGTCATATCTCATTTGTAAATGATATTGTTACTGATACATTTATATTTTCAGGATCTGATTTGTGCAGTCAATATTCAGCATGACTGCATGTCATCCAAGTGCAACTCAACAAGAGCTGTATTTGAATGGCAAGAGCGATTACCCACATCCCGAACTAAGAACCTTGTTGAACATGCACCCAGCAATGCATATCTGCTCAACATGTATTCACTCCACAACTACCAGTGGATTATTTCTGTTATTCCACCATTCCTTCATGGCCATATCAAAGCTCCACTTGTTTCCGATCATCTTCCAATGCGCTTACATGCAGCAAATCTTCTACGATCAAAAAAAGGAATAGTTGAAGGGAATACAGTCACTAATTCTAATGAAGAGCTTGGACAACCAGCTTTTGATCAATCAAACAAAAATACAGCTAGCAAAAAGGGAAAGGGAAAGGGAAAGGGAAAGGGGAAAGGGAAAATGAAGGAAAAGTCACCTCCTGCTGCTGGGGCTGCTGGCATACAACCAGCTTCTCATCCGAGTCAAGTCAATGAGGCTAACCATGGGTTTGAACCATCTCATCCCACCCCACAAGGAATGCCATTTTACTATTATTATCCTAACACCCATCCATCCGAGTCCATTGTCAGTGGCAGTCACTGATAGCTTTGCTGGACCTTCAAATATACAATGGCAGTAAGTATGAAATGAAATACATAATGTTGTGTCACGATTTGTGGGTCCAGAGTCACGCCGTGTGCCGACACTCAAATTCAAGTTTTTAAGTGAGCCACCAGTAAGTTGCACCATCTGTTCCTCTTTGGCCCTGCATGAGCCTTCTTGCACAATTTCAGCTCGAGCGGGGCATTTCGGTGCGGCCATCTGCTGCCAGAAATGGTCAGCAGAGAAGCTTATTCACGACTCCACCACCGGTTACTACACCTCCAAGTCCTGGCTCTCGACCTCCCTCTCCTGCAAGTGGTATTGAAGAAAACCAGTCCCGAGCTCAAGGTGAAAGACGACCCAGGTCAAGCTCACTTGAGCTTGCCAGTGAGCTCGAGGAACAACGCCAAATGAAGAAGAGGAAACAACATGCATTGGATACCTGCCGGGACCATCAGCTCGACGAGAAATCACTCGAAAAATTTGCAGAGGTGTGTCCGAATCGTTTCAAGTTCTCTCTCTTTCAGCTCGTCAAATCTTTTCCAGCTCGACGTTCATGAAATGCTCATCACGGTGCATGGAAAGCTTCTCGCCCTCGAACGTGCAAGGGAGAGGGATGATTTGAATGATTTCATTCACTCGGAACAATTCAAGGTATCCAAGTAATTCATGTTCCATTGTCGTTTGCTTATGATGACTCAAAGGAAATTATGAAAGACCGTCTCCGCTCGTGTTTATTGTCACCCAATCTTACAGCTTATCTCGAGCAGCTCCCTGAGAATGTTTGGGTAAGTGCACGGTCAACGGTTGCCCGTGTTCAAAACTATAATGACACTATTTTACTCATGACACCAGGCATTCATGAAGAAGAATGTTACTGTGTTCAAGATCCCTCCAAAAGCACTCGAGGACCCTGAATTATCTGAAGATATTGATCGTGTTGTGAAGGAGGTTCTCACTAAGCAACGTGCTGTCATCAAATCAAAGGTGAGTTGGTCGAGAACACCGCAACACTCACTAGTAACCCGCTGGCATGCAGGTCGGGATCAGCATCAAATCCAAACATCATATCTCGGTGCTTGCAAGAACCCTCAGTTCAAACGGGTGTTACTTGATAACGGCAGGCCAATGGGCCCGTTTTGCATTCTTGGTAAATATGTGCTCTCGTTCTTCAATTGTTGTTGCTCACTTCACACGCAGCGTGCTAGCTGGATAAGCTTTGGTCAACTTGTCATGACCTCCATGTCAAAGAAGGTCGACATGGTACGGTCCAAGGAGGCTGATGCAGGAGATGCACAGTCGGACAATGACCTTGACCACGACACTGACGACAACAATGCCGACCGTGACGGCAACGGTGACACACCGAGCCGTGACAAGCAAGTACGAGAATGGAACGACAGGGACTTTTGGGAATATGTTGACACTCTTCTTTCCGACCTGCGTGCCACACTCGAGGAGCAACATCCGGCAGAGGATGCCCGTAAGGCTGCATTAACTTCGTGAGTACACAGGCTCGTATACTCCGAGTCCAATTCTGATCGAACTTGAATCGTTTTCAGATTTTTCACTCAATGTCTTCAAGCCGACCTCAAGACATACCCAGCTACGAAACGGAATGCTGCTGTCCCTTATGCTGAGGAACACTTGCTCTCCGATTGGGTCAAAGCGATACATCAATCCTTAGTCTGGTGATACCGCTGGCGTGCCATGCTGTGATGCCCCCACGTTTTCCCGCCGTTACTGACACCTCGTCAATGATACCCATCAATGATTTTATCATTTGATGTCTCTCCTGGTACTCTTCACGTAGTATGTGGCACTGAGTGCATTTTGACCTAATATGATACGACTCGGAGTGGATGAATATACCGTATTGTTTTCACATTTATTGACCCATGTAGTGGTGTATGCAGGTCATCCACTGTTGTTCGGGCTCGGACGTAACTCTCCTACATGTGCCATGTCCAGATGAAGGGGTATCCATTGCCCAGCCAGCCTGAGACCTTATTCGAGTACACATAAACTGAATAGTGCATAGCCCATACTCGTAATATGAGCAACCATTGCACAATAGTAGAGCATTATATCTATGACACTAGTATTATTTGACTGAGGTCAGCAGATACACTCGTCTGTGATACACATTGACGTGGGTTAGTTGCTCGCGTGGAGGCTGCGGGAACGGCCAGCCGAAGGACACGAAATTTACATATTATTCACAATAACTCGCTGATGGTACAGCGGACTAATATCTAATGTACGTCGTGGTAGTTCGGTGACGTTGCACCCGAGACATGGCTTCTGCGTTCGGCCCAACCTAACGGGGACAATTGCCGGATTTTGTCACTCGGGTGTCCAGCCGACGTCAGCTGGATATGTGCAAGACTTGGACGTCCGGTGGACGTCAGCTTCACTTGGGCGTGTAGCGTTCCCAGGACGTAAGCCTTATAAAGCATGGTGCCGATTGATGTCGGCATTCTTTATAAGGCTGGTTTAGCTGTTTTTCCCGCCACCAGCAATAAATATGGCCCCAA
>JBBPOK010000098.1:0-72885 GCA_038091415.1 Leccinum variicolor | reverse complement strand
TCACCCAGCGTGACCACTCCACGACGAGTCAACAAAATCGCAACCATCCTCGTCCGCACCACCTTGCCTCGCACGACAGCGCGATAACACGTCAACACAGCGAGTAGTCCCGTCCTAGTCCGCACCTCCCACCGAGCGCGACGACAAGTGAACACGGTGAGCACTCATCTTCTCGACTTCGACCTCCTGCCCATCCTCATGCTCGCTCGTGTAACCACCCAGCGTGACAACTCCACGACGCGTCAACCCAATCACAATCGCAACCGTCCTAGTCCGCAACTCCAACCAAGCGGAATGACACGTCGACCGAGTGAGCACTCCTCTTCCCGTCTTCGTCCTCTTGCCTATCCTTACCATCACTCGTATAATCACCCAGCGTGACCACTCCACGGCGAGTCAACGAAATCGCAATCGTCATCGTCCGCACCTCCTTGCTCGCACGACAACTGAACGCGTCACCGCGTCAATACTGAGAGCCCTCCTCTTCTGGACCTGGACCTCCTACCCATCTTCACCCTCGCTCATATAATCACTCAGCGTGACCACTCGACGACCAGTCCATGCAATCGCAACCATCTTCGTCCGCACCTCCCACCGAGCGCAATAACGCGTCAACTTGCTGGAGCGCGATGATGCGTCAACTCAGTGAGCACCCCTGTTCTCGACCTCGACCCGCTGACTATCCTCACCCTCGCTTGTGTAATCACCCAGCGTGATAACTCTACGATTCGTCAACGCAATCGCAACCGTCCTCGTGCGCACCTCCCACCGAGCGCGAAGACAAGTCAACACGGTGAGGACTCCTCTTCTCGTCCTCGTCCTCCTTCCCATCTTCACCATCGCTCGTATAATCACCCAGCGTGACCACTTCGCGACCAGTCAAGACAATAGCAACCAGCCTGGTCCGCACCTTCCACCGAGCGCGATGACGCGTCAACACGGTGAGTACTCCTCTTCTCGTTCTCGTCCTCCTGCCATCCTCACTATCACTTTTTAATCACCCAGCATGAACACTCCACAACGAGTAAACCCAAGCGCAAACGTTCTCGTCCGCACCTCCCACCAAGCGCGAGGATAAGTCAACGTGGTGAGCACTCCGTATCCACTCCCTCACCTTCCCCTACATCGTACACCTGCCAGTGGTGGTCCGACTCCGATTTTCGTAAAAGGGTGCTCGATGGGCGAGCAGGCGGCATCACCGCCTGAGTATAACCTCTTCGCACCTTCGGCCATAGTCCCCCCACTACCTTGCAAATATAGTATCTAGCAGTTGTTTGCTATGTATGTAGATCCCCATTAGTTCTCTGCCAGAACTTTGTGCTTCTCTTCCAAGTACGCACCGGATACCTTCCAGGCACTGGCACCGGTATACCGGGATACAAATTCTGCGACGGCGGCTTAACGGCGAACGCGACAAACACGACGCGACGACACGACGTGGCGTGCAGCTCAGCTCAGTGTATGCTGATGGAACTATACCACGATGATGACGATGAACGCGACCAACGCGACGACACAACGACGTGCGTGGCTACGGCGTCAATCCAAGGTGACCAATAACCCGCTCAAAGAGGATGATACAATGGTCAGTGTAGGTTACCTTCTTTTTGTTTATCTGTTTGTCTGACGGCGCCATTAGATGCTGTTTCTTGGCCGTATCAAGAATGCTATTCTGGAGAATCACGATTGTCCCAAGCTTTCCCGCGTGATGAGACGAAGTCACCTGGGCGGGGACAGGAGACAAGTGAGGGCAGGACAGTGGCAGTGTGGCATCAAGCTAACATTCGTCGGTCTAACGATCAGCCTAGTAGAGTGTGCCCTGGCTCGAGGCCACTCCACCGTCAATCACCTCTAACACAAATTTGGAAGGATAGCGTGTTCAACTTGACGGCACTCAAGAATCCAGCATACGCTGTTTACTGTGTCTCTGGAGTCTTTACGTTCCTTGGGTTGTACACTGGTAAGTTTGTTGTCTTCCGTTTTGTTCATTTTCGAAGCGTTCATGCGAGATGCATGACTCACGCACGTCGAACAGTGTTGACTTACATGCCTGTGAGCGCCATTCAAGCGGGCATCTCGAGCGACTTTGCATTTTATTATGTTGCTATCATCAATGGCTCCTCTGCTTTTGGACGTATCTTGGCGGGATCCCTTGGGGATAGGATAGGTCAGTGTTAGCCTGCAACTCACAGAGCGGGTGTCTCTGATCTTATGCTTTGACAGGTGCGCTCAACGTCATGATCCCATTCACCATCTTGTCGGTCGCCATGACATTCGTATGGCCCTTTGTAACAAGCCAAGGTGGGCTCGTCGCAATCGCGGTGGTATACGGGTACGTTGGGTTGTACACTGGTAAGTTTGTTGTCTTCCGTTTTGTCGACCTCGAAGCATTCATACGAAATACATGACTCACGCACGTCGAACAGTGTTGACCTACATGCCTGTGAGCGCCATTCAAGCGGGCATCTCGAGTGACTTGGCATTTTAGTATGTTGCTATCATCAACGGCTCCTCTGCTTTTGGACGTATCTCGGTGGGATCCCTTGGGGATAGGATAGGTATGAACGACGACGGCGACACGGCAGTGTCACGTTGCAACGGTGACAACGACGACGATGACGGCATCGACGACGTGATGACACCGCGAGCGTTGCAACGGCGACGGACGACACATTGGCAATGACCCATGACAAGACGACGTCAGTGGCACGGCGGACGCGGGACAACAGCGGAACGACGAACGACGCACTGATGGCGGGACAATGGCACGTCGCCGTGGCCCGTGGCATGGTGGTGGCGACGACTACCTTGGTGGCGTGTACTTCAAGTTAGTACTACTAGGAGTGACAACACAATATATAAATCTGACCATTCTGAATCCTGAGTCCTGACACCAGAAATGAAATATTGTTGACATGATTGACAATATATAAAGTATAGATTTGATCCATGACCACTATATGATATCATTTCCAGCATGTTCCCGGGCCATAGTCATTAGAATGAGATTAGATGATTATTTTATGATAGTCATTTATCTCAATTTGTCAAAGATGAAGTCATGTCAATTCATGATCTTGATGAACATTTCCTGATAAATATTTATCACACTTTCAAAATGCATATAATTTATCATTGGATATAAGTGGATATAATTTCCATGGCATAATTACATATTATTAACTGAACTATCAGGTTAAATCAGCTTTTCACTATTGATAATGAATTGTTTTGATTGAGAGGGTTGGTATGCTTGGTGATGATCCAGCCAGATATCTAACATGTGGTCAAACTTGATCATGGATGTCTGTATTTCAAATGTAAATAATGCATGATCATATGTTGATATTGAATACTCATGGACCATCAGGGTGGTGATGGTTGACCATTATATGATAACTGATTATGGTTCTTTATCTGAATAATATAGAATTATCAACAAATGATCACTCATTGGTCATGAGCCATCTTAATGGTGAATACATATCAGTATAGATCATATGCCTTCACAATGAATATGAATTGTCAGTGGTTAGAAATGTCCATGACATAATGTTAGGTATGTATCAGAACTATCTGGTTATATCAACTTAATGGGTGTTTATCAAAACCATCTGGTATATCAATTCTCTGTTATTGGTAATGCATTATTTTGATTGAGAGGGTTGGTATGCTTGATAATAATCTAGCCAGACATCTAACATTTGATCAAATGATATCTGTATCTTACATGTGGAAAATGCATGATCATCATATGATATTGCATGGCTCATGAACCATCAGGGTGATGTTAGTTGATCATTATATGATATTTAATTACCTTTCATCATCCAAATGATATAGAATTATCAATAAGTGATCATTTACCAGTCATCAGCCATCTTAATGATGAATACATATCAGTATAGATAATGTGCCTTCAGTATGGAAATCATTGTCAATGGTCATATATGCATATGATTTCCATGAGATAATGATGGGTATCTGTCAGAACTATCTGGTATACCAATTCTCTGTTATTGGTAATGCATTATTTTGATTGAGAGGGTTGGTATGCTTGATAATAATCTAGCCAGACATCTAACATTTGATCAAATTATGTCTGTATTTTACATGTGGATAATGCATCATCATCATATGATATTGCATGCTCATGAACCATCAGGGTGATGTTAGTTGATTATTATATTATGATTCATTATCTTTCATCATCTGAATGATATAGAATTATCAATAAATGATCATTTACTGGTAATCAGCCATCTTGATGATGAATACATATAAGTATAGATAATGTGCTTTCAGTATGGAAATTAATTTTCAATCATTATCAATGCTTATTATTTGTATGGCATAATAATGAGTATTTATCAGAACTATCTGGTTATATCGGCTCTTCACCATTCCCCTGATGCTACCCACATTCACCTCGGTGGCACTTCCACAATGGCATATGTATGGTTAATCGCGTTGGGCATCAAACCCGATGAGCTGCTGAACGCGGGGAACGTTCTGCTGGTACCTCAGATCACCTCTTTATACCCAATAATCCTGAACGGAAACTAAACTGAACATCAAATTTATACGATTAGGGCAGATGATCTCTAAATCAGCCAGCTGATGTGGTGAGTTTAATTACGATTCATCGCTGCTGGTGGCCCGTCTGTTGCTCCACTGAGCAAAATAAGTAGTACTTTCATATCACCATCGATGGGACCTTCGATGGTTTCCCCTGAGCCATCCATTTTCCGGTGCTACCCACGCTCACCTCGGTGGTGCTTCCACAGTGGCATATGTATGATTAATCACGTTGGGCATCGAATCCGATGAGCTGCTGAACGCGGGGAACTCGGCAACGCGGACGCCGGGCAGCCATAGACGGTCAATAGGTACCTTCGAACCATGCTTCGAGCCCCTGATATGATGACGGCCGCGAATCGGACTCGATCGACTGCTCTGCGTTCCGGATCCCGAAATGAAGCTCTTCCAGAATCGACGTCGACGGTACACCCAAATGCGATCTTTGGGCCCCCTAATTCAGTAATCGTACGACGGAGCTAGCTGTGTTTGGTAGAGTTGCCTTTCCTTTGTCTTTTCGTTCTGTGGCACAGAAGCAGGCGCATTATAGTAATCGCGCATCACGCATCATGGGCCGCCGCCCATGAACAGGTCATTCTCGGTAAAGAAGATACTATGTAAAGCTCAGTAGGTGAGTTAATACTAACGCCAATGAACTCTCCGAGCGCGAACATGAACGTTCAAGCGCGCCTTCTTCGCGCCAGGACGGTTACAAGCAGTGACATCACAGCATTGAGATAACATTCACACCTTTGTTTCGTTCCAATTGAACATAGCATTTACAACTTCCAAGCACTCGACATCAGTACAAGAATGACGGACTAAGTTGACACCTTCCACCAACTCTGCTGGGAGACAACACAAGTACATTAATCGGCGATTCAGGAGACAGGCACGTTAGAGAACCGTTGTATCCCACCCGTGGACTCGTAAGTTTGCTGGATGGCGACGTCAGTCAGTAGAACCGAGAAATGTAATGAACCTACCCCAAGGATGACAACCTTGGCGGAACCACAATCACAGCTAACGTAGATATTGATGGGTGTACCATCGTTGATAACTTCGCCCCTGTTTAAATAAACGCGTGAGACACAACGCCGTGACTGGAGTCAAGGATGAGTGGTTCGACTGACACGAAAAGACCTTGCAGATGGGAGCTCGACGAACCCCAGTGTAGCTTGGCGGGTCCCAGCGAGACCTGCTGTGGCAGAGCTTTCGGTAAGGTTAATTGGTCGCTATCACCTCCCCCAATGACAGCATTCGGAGTCAGGATCCCGAACTCGCCCCATTTGGATTCAGTCTCGAAAGTGATCCAAGTATGTTTGTCGTTGGGGGCTTCCTTTCGGAGCGACGAGATGTATTCGAACGCTTTCTGGAGTTCACCAGAGATGCTTCTAAGCCTCTTGTCGTTTGCATCACGTAGGAGGGTCCAGAGTTCGGATGCCTTGAAATTGACCAGCGCTACATTGCCTGAGATCGAGTTCGTCCACTGTTGGAATGTGGAATGGTCTGGCGAATCTTCCAGAAAGTCTACCAAGCTTGGGTCTCCCCCACGGATCCTTATGATTCGCTGTGAAAGGCGGGAGAAATTCTGGTATTGTGGTTCATCGAATACGCTCCCGTCGAATTCTCCCCCATCATTCAAGCCCTCGACGCTTGCAGTGACATCCCGAACGAAATTGTTGTTGACTTCCTCGTACTTGTTTGAAGCCCAGACTTGCTATCTGCAAGTCAGTAAGAGTGGACATGAACAGAATCCGAAATACAAACCAACTGGAAGCTAGCCCCGAACTGAGTGGCGGTGACGAAGTGGCTTCCAACAGTGCGGAAAAACGCAAGATAAGCTTGAACTACTTCGGGATTCTCAGAGTCGAAGGGCGCCAGTTTGGATACGTGTTTCAAAAGTTGTTTTTCGTTGATGAAATCAAGATAATCGCGGAGCTTTCCACTGTACCTAGCGTGGTCGTTGACGAAGAAATAGTACTGGTCTTTCGTGGGCAAGGACTTGTCCAGGGGGAAAAGCGAATTGTTTTCTGTCGTGACCGAGAGAAGACGGTACGCGAGGGAGGAATCGCTCTGTAAAGCGTTCACTGCAAGCGCGCCGTCAGAGAATGTCCTGCTGAAACCGAGGCTATCAGTGTCCTCGGAAGCCTGGACAACTCTAGGGATCTTGTATTCGACGCCGTCTAGATAGCCTGCCGTCAGAAAAGTGCGGTGTGATGGTGAACCTCGTACCGATTGTCACGGTCTGCATCCTTGTGTCCTTTGTGATATCCACGATGCGAATTTGGGTCTTGGCTGAGACAACCTTGGTGGAGAAGGTGAAGCGGATGTGAGGAGCATAGTACCTTTGCGCCTACCGATGCGAAGTCGAATGGATCGAGGCCAGTCAGGTCTAAACCATAACCAATCCATTCTAACGGAGGAAACTGTGGAGGAGAATCCTGTGGTTGAGTTGACATACTGTGCGTGGGTTCAACAAAAACAGGCCAACGGGGATATCGATGCTAAGTCAAGACTCCAAGTTCAAGTAAAATATGGTCGCACCAGCGCGAAGTAGGCGATTCGCCGCTGAGCGCTGAGTGCTTACCGGTGGGCACTGAGTACTGATCGATCATTCTCGGTCATGGGCGGATCGATTACTGACTTGAAGTGGTCACCGCACATCCGAACATCCTCCGTTTCGATTAAAATGAATGGTGGAGTTAGGCCGAGGTCGGCGCACTGGAATTTCTAGAAGATGCGGTGAGATTGCGATGAACGAAAGAGACAATCCATGGGAAGGTAGTAATGATAATGAGGTCAAGTGGATGGCCAAAGTTGAGAGCCTGAGAACGTTACTTGACTCGGAATTGCATTTCTCTTTCTCATCCCAATTTATCAACAGGACTTCTCATTCGACCATCCTCCCGCTCGTGATCGATACATGAACAGAATTCTATTACTTCGTGTGGCAGGTATGAACACCATCGAGTCTTACCCCTGGGGCGGCCCACTGAGTCAGTGACCTGTGTCTCCATTCGGTATATGGATGCCAAAAGTTGAAGTCAACTCTACCATGCTGAATTCCCCGTCGTACATCATAATACGCTATCGTGTCACTACTTAACATGCAACTCGCAAGGCTTCCACATCCCACAGTAACCTCTTACTGTTCACAGCACCGAAATATTCCACGCCATGGCAGACCTCCCCGCCGTCGACCGCATTGGATATGCACTCAATCTTGCCGAAATCACCCCTTTCGACATCGGGGCAGTATGTATCCCTCTGTGTTTCAGTCATGTCGTCGCTGAAGATGACTTGCAAGGTTGAAGACTATATAATTTACCGGAGACGTCTCCTCAAAATCGACTTCAGCAATGTCCGGAACGTTGTGATTGGTGAGGAATCCTCATTGTTTACATCCGATTTGCTTACCGAGTTTACACCTATCAGGCGGCGCGACATACAGTGTTCCTGTCGCTGTCGCTGTCACGCTTGACAATCCAGTCTGGAGCGAGTACGTCTCGTTCCCGAATGGACGAGATGCTGCGAGCCTGTTCAGCGCCGATGCCTCGTACCCTCTCCGTTACTTCGCTGTCTCGGGAACTACTTCAGGGACTTACGCAGCCCGGAAGTCATTCCTTTCGACCCAACAGTATTCATTCTTCACCTACTGCGAGGGAACTTACAGCGCTCGACTCCGGGACTATGGCGAATCACTTAACGAGAACTCCCTCGTCGACCCACTCAGTAACCTTCCCAAACCATTCAATTCGTCTAATACAGAGGTGGTGGAAAAATACAAGAGTTTTTTCCGCGATCATGGATCACATATCGTCATCAATGTGAACTACGGAGCTCGGTACCCCCTGGTAAGGTCTACGCACTTTGAATATCATGCTGCTGACACGGTTTCTAAAGAAAGTCTGGGCTTCAAACGAGTCTCCAAGTGTCAACACCATGTTCAACACTGACGTGAAAGCCAAGTTCAATGGTATTCCTGCTGGTGGAGTTTTTGACGCTTCTGTCAAAAACCAGGACCAGTACAAGCGCTTCTCCGAGTACTTTCAATACCTAGTCTCTATCTCAGGCGGGGGTGACCGTTCAAAGCTCGCCAATACCGATGCGACCTATAGTGACTACACCAAATGGATCGCGTCTATCAAGGGTAACAATCCCGGTCTTATGAACATCCAGGTCGTCGAATTGTGGAGCTTGCTGAAGTATGCTGAGAGCGACGTGCTTAGGAGCTATGCTGATCCACTCTACGACGCGTTCATGTGGATCGTCGGCCACCCCGAAGTCTACAAGACAGCTGTTACTCTGGACATTCAATCGGGTTTGTTCGTTCTATACACACTCGCAGGGTCACTTATCACGTCCCCAGATTGGGCCGAATTTAATTTGCTCACGCCCAGCGCCGTGATTTTACCTGACCCCACTCATCCTTATCCCTCTACGAACACGGTCGCCTCCGACACACGTGTGCAATGGGGTAAGGAGTACAGTCACAATTATCAGCGCCAGACTTTGAGGTGAGTACGTAACATAATGTCATTTTGCTCTCATTGACCATCACGCAGGTTCTTCGTCATCAACGATGGTTCTCCGATCGACTTCTCCACCTCTCATGGCAGTCGGAGTGCTGGATCATCGACTGGTAAAGCAATCGTCTCGTTCGCGGGTGTGAGTCAGTCTTGAGTTGGTTCGTGCACCGTCTCATTCGTTTGTTCAGCACAACTACACGAACAGCGTCATTACCGGTGAGGCACTCCCATTCATTCTCCATAGTTTTTTTTCTTATTCGTTTGTGCGTTGAAAGATAACGTGTGGAAGTGAGCGTTTTCGAATTCGTTCACACCTAACGTGGCTTGCTCATCTACATACCGTAACAGCACGCAGTGGTTCTACAAAGCGCCCGTCAACGGCACTCCGGAGCCCAGCCGTAGGGCCGGGTCCGATAAGCCTTTCTACCCTTGGGACGAAGTCCTCCAGAACTACCTTTCCGGGGCTGCGTAAATGTGCGGTCGAACGATCCTCATGACGTGTCGGAGGTGTAAGTTGTAAGTTAGCTAGTTTGACTGCGCGACGGAGAATGACTGCATGCGTTGCCATTGCGAGCTTGAGGATGACGCACGTGTATGTAACATAACGATCGATGATGAATTGTATGCGTTCTTGTCTTGTTCCGATCTACGTACCCCACCCTTCTCTTTCATCGGCGGAACCTTCGTGCGCCTGCGACGACGTATCAACGACGTGTACATATGACCCCACATATTCAATGGATATCCTCACGCATCGTCTACATGACGCATGTGTCGGTTCCGAACAGATCGTGCTGTGTCCAGCGTGAGATCTGAGCCCGGATGGGGATTGAAATATTGATGCTTGTACTTATCTCTCGCGTTTGGGCCCTACTAGCATACCCAGCTTAAAGTTTAGGGACTCACAGAACCGGGTTCAGTGTGTAGCCCAAACGTTCCTAAATGGAAGGTATCAATAATACCAGGTGCTCCATTTCGATCGAGTCGATGGTATCCAAGTTGTACGTAGTTTACCTTTTCGTGTCTCTCGGCCTTCTTTCTGGTGTGGCAGGGCTCTCTGGCACCGCGCAGGTAAATACTACACTTTGACCTCGACAGGAATATGCAACATGTTACGAAGAAATGGCTAGACGTAGGTCAACATATGGGCCGCGTCAGTTAAAAGGTCCAAGGGTCTCCGAATCTATCACTGTTGATGGAAACCTTCTATTCTGGGGTATTCACCAATTATCTGTGGAACAGAATGTCACTAAACTCATATTGCAATTCCAAATGGAGACGCACGAAAGAGGATGCTCCTCGATGAATGCACAGACCACCAATGAAAGAGCGCTAGTGGCGATTTGTGAAATGAAAACGACACGCAACGCAGTCGCATACGACTCTACTGCAGCATTCCGAAAAGGAGGAGCAAGCTCGGGGATCGAATTGATCGAGTGTCTGGTGATCGCATGCGAAACAATGCCGTCAGTCCATAAACCAGGGGAAATGTTGCAGTGGACCTCCCACCGTATTTCGTTTATGATCTGTATAAAGAGAAGGCTGTCAGCATGCAAACGAATCTTGTCATATCAACCTCACTGACATCAGAAGATCCAGGTCCCGTAATCCGCTTCCTTAGCTGTTCCACCAGAACGCCCTGCAACAGTATGCCCGACAAACTAACCCCAAGAACTTGGCCCGTGGTACGGAATAGGTATAGGACTGGATCGTATAGACAATCAGAACCACTTCTACCTTCCCATCAGAACGTGAAACTCACTTCCAGTAGCCACAGCCATGTCTTCCGTAGAAACGCTTGCGATCATGGCCTATGTGCGAGTCCGGTGTAAGATGGAAAGACGGTAAATAGCAAAACACTCACGATCACTGTGCTATTTACGAAACTACCTGTTGACAAACCTTGCGGTACTATGTCAAGCCACAGATCGAGGGCTGACGTCTTGTCATTCCATGTTGCAACGAGTATGCTTGCTAGTACGGCAAGTGCAGCTGACACCATGTTGATCTTGAAGAACTTTCCGGTTCTACGTATTAACCTAAGATCAATGATCAAATTTAATCTTCGCCGTAGCAAAGACCAGACTGACCAGCCAGTGAAGATGCTGCCAATAGGCAGTGCGACCTAGAGTAGATAAGTCTCGAATTACGGAGGTGGGAGTAGGACACACAGAAAGTGGTACCAAATGGAGCCCTGTTGAATTATATGATATTAGTTCAGATCACGAGTGCGCAAATGCTCCTCCCCCTCACCCGCGTCCGTTGATGAATTCAACTTGACTGCAGAAAAGTATAACGGCACGTTGTAAAACTGTGAAAGAGGTAATCATCGTTCACATTCACTTGCCAACTCACTCACCATCGAGAACGAGGTGAGTGACGCCAGGAGATTGGACAAGGCAACGGCAAATGGTGTGCGTTGCAAGACCAAACGTAGCGGCATGACGGGATACCGCGCCCATCGCGTTTCTACCCATACAAACGCCAGCCCGAAAATGCAGCTTGAAGTGATCAATCCCCAAATTAGTGGATGCGACCATGGTAGTTCTTCTGTTGTTTTGATACTGAACGCAGATAGCATGCTTGCAATGGAAACTACCATGGTGAACGATCCAAGGATATCTATGCGACGAAGTTTCAAATATATGCTTTCATTCGCGACGGCATCTGGTAATTTCATGTTGAGCTTGAGTGATATTAGAACGAAAGACATGATCAGCAATGGTGCCTATCCGAGAAGGCAAATCAGCGTCACTAGCATCTCGCGGTAGGGACATCGCCATCACCTGCAACAGGAAAGCTGCACGCCTGGTCTAGAAGTAAGAGTAGAACAGCGATACCACATCTGCACCTAGACGTACCATCCCCAGGTATCATTTATCCATCCTCCGATGGGACCGCCTATACCTCCTCCGAGACCGTACAAACTGGTGGCAATACTTTCAAGGACTGGTCTCTGGTCGTCGAATGGATTGACTTACGCAGAGATCACTCCTTGATACAAACCTCTCTGCTTTCTGAAGAAAGGGTTTAGTCCGACTGATAGACTCCTGAGGGAAGTGGTCACGCACAATGGCACAAGATCGCTGATAGCAACGCTGGTGACTTGGAAAACGTGAATTCAGAATGGGGAGAACGATGACCACAAACGGACCTGTTGCAATTCTGGGATAATTGGTCAGCAATGAAAACTTTCAAAGGCTATCCGACGGACGTACCCGCCTCCGCCCATGCCAGCAATCGCTCGTGCAAGAATGAGCATTTCCATAGAAGGAGCAAGACCACAGGCGATCGTGCCAGAGCCTGCGGTAAGTTCAAGTTAGTAAGGCGTATTGTATTCCAAATGACAACTGGGAGACTTGCCAAACAATGTCAAGGCAAGAAGCATTGCGCCCTTTCGTCCCAAAATGTCCGACAGTCGTCCTTGCAGAAATTTATTCCCAGAATGATGAGAGCTATGGTTGGAACTCACCATATAAGGGAGTAAAACAACAGACGGAGAGTAAGTATGCAGTGCCGAGATACGAAGACTGCTCCGCTTTTTTGAAGTGGCTCCCAATAGGCGATACCAGTGTGGCCACGACCGTACCTGTTGAAAATGCTCAAATAGCGCATGTCTAAAGGTCCACAAAAACATACCGTCGATGCCACCAAGGAAAACAGCGCTCCAGAGACCAGACAGGATCCAGATGAAATCCGCGGGAGAGACACTGTTCCGAATCAATGGCGGGGGATCTTCAGGGGAAATGGCAACGGAGTTGTATGAAGCAGGTCCAGGTGTATCAGTGCCTGATGCATCGAGGAGAGGCTGCGACTCTGGAACTGAATTGGGGGACGACATGAACACTTTGAAACTTGACGCGTTGGAAAACAGAATATATGTACATCGAATCAGGCTGACTCAGGCTAACTAGCAAATGGAGAAACTACGACATTTTCTGAGTCACCAATCACCTTGCTTGCAAGGTTACTTGCAAATCGGCCCTGACGTGGATTAGGAAGTTTTGCGTAATCAGGAATATTCGTGCCGGGTGCCGTCCGTAATTTCCGTTGTTTCCCGTGCTATTCGACTCATCAAGAACAGTTACCAATGATGTTCATGTATCAACCATCACATGCAGAATACGGAATCGGCGGAAAAAGCCCAAAAATAAGGTTCGTTTACACGTCATATTTGCCATCCACGGACCACAGTCTTTTCTTCTTTCCTTCGCAAGATCCTTTGTATTTCGCACCCTAGCACGTAGTACTCTACCAGTGTGTCACCAAGCGTCTCGTGACTGGGGTCGTGCATACAGCACGTGCGTCCCAAAAAGGTCGAGACCGCTCCGTGGGAATCCTGGGTATGGTCAGTGACCGTCCCCGTTGACGGCGAGGGCGAATTATGTAAAGTAACAGAACGCCATTTTTTTTTCTGTAAGTACTAGCGGCCGGCGATGCCGACCGGGACCTAAGAAGGTCCTTTAGGAAGTTCCATCAAGTCCTCAATCGTTACCAATTACCGATTACCGATTACCGATTACCTTCAACTTGAAACATTCATAAATAATAGTACTAGTGCGTCCGAGTCCCGCTCAGCGGCCGCATATTTCAGTCCTACCCCGGCTCCACTGCTCCACTGTATCAGATTGGAGAGTGTTGTGTCCCCTGTTACGACTCGGAGCCTTTATCGGCTAAAATCGAAAGAAGAAACCCACGTACCTGCAAGTTACGTTACAAAGGACACCGGACACCCGGCAAGGTATGTTTATCTCTGTTTGTGCTGTGAGTGGGAACAACCGGTCCTACCCAAGGATTGGAATTTTTGAATACCGTGACCTCCAAGTCCCTCCCTGCACAGCCTGGATGCTCGTTAAAGCAACATCACAGTGCGCTGAATGACCGTGCTGTGCCAACATCTTTTTCCATCAGGCGTCCGTCGCCTCGTGCTAGTCCTGAGGAAACTCTGTGAGATCTCAGCAGCCAACTTACGGTATGCCAAGGTGGTGCTTCCTGCCAGGAAGAGCATCGCTCTGTAATGTATGGAATAACCTGAAGCATCTAGAATAGGCTACATGCACAGATTCCTCAGGCTTCATGATGCAACTTCCGATGTAAGTCTCTTCGCCAACTTTGAAAATATACTCTTCTGGCTGCTAACATCTGCACCAACGAATACGCGACGTGCGATACCTTCTCGAGTTCTTGCCCTTGCCCCAGGATCCTTCATCCCTGTTAACTTTCAGAAAATAGAAATAGATCGGGCACCAATGATTACAGTATACTATATGCAAGATAAGCATGCGAATGAACACGCAAAAGTATGCACGACGAGGATACGAAGACACAGAACTGCATCCTATCTCAAGCTCGAACTACTACTAGGGGCCACCGCCCGATGCCCCTGCCTCCTCTCGCCCCCTCTCCCTGTCCATCCGCAGCTTTTCGACGTATATGAAAGTAAGGACGACGAAATCCAGCATGTGCTCTGCATGGGGTGCGATTCCCAAGAAGGCTCTCTTCCGCTTCCCGATAATCCTGCGCATCGCTCGGTGATAACGTGCGATCTCGGTTTCTGACCCGTCGTCGAGCCACAGCTACAGAAAGAAAAAGACCAATGAGACAAAACGACTCGGACCTGATACTAGTAGAAACGGGACGTCCGAGTCGATCACCCACCGCGACTTCCGTCATGTACATCACCCATTTGTATGAACGACCATCAGGCCCAGTGAAGGTGCGTGTCCTGGAATTCCGGCGGGCCGAACAAAAGCGTGAGTGCCTTCTCGATCACGGCGACGATGCTGAATTCTCACCTCCCAAGGAATCCTGAACTTGGAAGGAAGACGTTAGACTCGAGCTCCGTTCCTCCGATCGTGAACTTGGAGGAGCTGCCAAACCAGTTCCATTCAATGCTACCTATGATGGCTTCGGTAGGGTCGTCGGTGCCTCCCTCGCCCTCCGTCTGCATTATTGGTCGAGTGATGGTCGTCGTACGGATACCTACACGGAATGGCGTGTTACTCTTGTATACGGGCAGTCCATGCTCGTCCATGAACACGGTGTTTCGTACACTTTCGCAGGAGAGCGTGAGGATCATGGCCCAGAAGTGCCGATGTACTGATGCGTGTGGTTGTGCAGAGCAGGAGAGTGCTTTTTTGATGAATTCGGAATCCGGATACTGAGATTTTATTTAACCTGGCTCGATGATTGATGGCTGGAGGGCAGTGAAAGCGCGGTCCGCCGCCGATCAGAGATCACACTTACGCAGTCACAGCTTCAAGTTTGCTGTACAAATCCTGAGCACAGAAGCAGCAACGTTCCCCGGTCACATCGGAAGAATTCAGAATCAACAGCAGTGTCAAATGGCAATGACCTGTGAGCCAAATAACTGCGTGGGAGTTGATGAACGTATACATATGTAGTGCATATCTGACTCAACAGTACATAAGGGCATGGGAAGAACGGGGATAAAAGATACCCAGCAAAAGCAAAGAAAAAAAAACGTCACTCAGTGGGATTGACCATACTATCCACCCTGCCTCGATAGCAGCACGTCTCGGTGAAATGAAGCGGACGACACGCAGCGATGCAACCAGCGCATACGCGCAGATACCTATGCTCCACCGGTCCTAGACGACGACGCCATCGCCATCGAATGCAACGTTTCCTTGTCCCCGTTCTCGTCGACCATGGAACGAAGCATACCCTCATCATTCTGGAGCAACTCCCAGGGCGTCCCGAACTCGACCTGGAGCATATACATGCACGATCAGGTTCCGTGTCGCAAGTGTTGGCAAACTAGCACTCACAATCTTTCCTGCATCGAGGACCATCTAGAACAATCATCGGTGGATAAGCTGGTGACGATATAGAACAGAAGGGACTCACGATCTTATCAGCGTCCATGATCGTCTGCAGACGATGCGCGACGATAAGCTGCGTCGTTCCTCTCAATTCGTTCCGGATCGATGACTGAATGATGGCTTCCGTTTTGTAATCTAAGTCCAGACCGTGTCAGTGCGAGCGGAAACGAGCCCCTGAGCCAGAATAACTCACCGATCGCGGAAGTCGCTGTGCGTCACAACACAATCACCAATCGTCATCTTGGCGTATTCACGAGGAGCAGAGACGAAACGTACCTTCATCCAAGATGAGCAGTTTGCTTGGGCGAACCATTGCTCGGGCGAGTGCCAGGATCTGCCTCTGTCCGACCGAGAGATTTCCACCGCCACCTGAGATCAGACTGTCGAGCGTCAGTTGACCTTCGTCTAAGCCATCTTGCAAAGAAAATAATCCTGCGGCACGCAGGACGACGTTGAGCGTTGCGTCGTCATACTCTTCAAACGGGTCGATGTTGTGCCGGATAGTACCGCTCAGCAGCTCGGGCTAAGTCACACACTGTAAGCGCAAGTGATATCGATGAGGAGGTGGGGGGACTGACGATCTGCGGAATGATTGTCACGTGGGAACGCAACACGTCGAGATTGATCCCAGACGTGCGCATTTTGTCCAGGTAGACATTTCCTTCAGTGAAGATGCATCGCAGGAGCGCGAGTGTCAACGAGCTCTGTCGAAATTGAGCGATCGTAAATGAATCCACATCATAAGGTGATCGATGGATACTCGCCTTTCCGCTGCCGGTACGACCGACGATTCCGACCCGCTCGCCGGACTTGATGTGGAACGTTAGACCATCGAGGACTTTCGGTCCATCCTGGAACGCACAGTCATTCGGGGACAGAAAACCGAAGAAAGCAGGGACTCACCAGGGAGTAACGAGCAGACATATTCTCGACGTATAGATCCCCACTCGCAGGCCAGGAAGCGGGGGGCATGCCCTCATCAGTTGGTTTGGGTTCTTGCTCGACTTTGATGTAGTTGTCCACACGTTCCAGACTGTACCGAGTTGTCAGCACCTCGTCGTACAAGTTGATTCAACAAATCCTTTACCTATTGCCTGTACCAGATAGTCGAGAACAAAGGGAGGAAATAGGTAACGAGAATTGGAAGCCTAATACTACTCGGACGTACCATGTATTTCCACCTCGTTCAGATGCCGCACCCACCGCAAGATCAAAGAACTGAATGCCACTAGTACCAAAGTTCTCAATCACAGGATCCGTCAAAGACGACTGCAAGACCGACCTGCCATGTTCAGAGAGAATCCAGTGTTGGCAGCCCGATGCTTGACAGGTCCATACACCAAATAAGCAGCAAGCGTAGTTGAAAACAGAGTGCCCAGCACGTCTATACGTATGCTCATCCACCTAGGCGTCGGCGGACGTTGAGCATCGACTTCGAACGGATCGCGCGACTCCATACCTGTTCAAGTTGTAAAACATGTGTGCCGCTCGCGAATACCTATCGATCCTGGCTAAGGACTCTCGGATCACTGCCTCCTCTGCTCCGTACGCCCGAATAGAAGCTAGAACGAGGTAGCGTAAGACAGTGATCCGTTTATACGCGTCCACCACTCACTCAGACCAGCCATGGCAGCCCCAAGATGACCGAGCATCGGAGCCCTGGAATTGCTCATCTCTCGCTTCACCGAAAGCTGCGCTTTCATGTAGACGCGTCCGATCCATGCACCGAGAGCGCCGACCATCAAGCTGGGCAAAAGGAACACAGGCGTGATCACGATGATGGCACCAAGATTGAAGAACATCTTCATGGAGAATTCCAGGACCCACGCGAGCGCCGTAGGGAGTGCCCCGTCGACTGATGGATGGATTGATCATTCACGACAGGGTACGGGCCCGGACAACAAAACTCACTCGTTCGGATGTCTGTCGTGCACCGCGCGATAATCCTCGATGTAGGTGTGGTATCTAGCCACCTATAAGTCTTCAGTAGAGGCACTTGAAGAGGGAAGACGAGCCCTGTACCTGAAGGTCGTCCCGAGTATCGCCATGATGAGCTTGTTGTGAATCGTCCTTGATGCATCCATGGTGCCCAGATACAGGACGTAGTACGCCAACGACCACATCAATGATCCAAACAACAAAAGAAGACTGTAACCAGAGAGATAGCTGCCCACTATAGTGAGACAACATTTCATTCCAAAACACAAAATGACACTCACAACCCAATATTTACTTCCGACGGCGGGTGATCTTCGTACTGGGTTGCCCAATGGCCCAGGAACCAAGTCTGAAACGTGTGCGCGAGATTGGAGACCATGAACAAAGCAATCTCGATCACCCAGAAAAATACAGGACGTGAACCGCCGAGCGCAGCAAGGTATAGCTTGACTAATGTAATGTTTGTTATCTCTGATCCCTCCCCAAAGACTGCGAAACATTCACTTACATGCATCCCACGACACATGACCGACGGAAACTTCTTCCGCCATGACCAACTTTCCGGACTCACTCGGTTTGTCCCTCTTCACTTCCTGAGCGTCGCTCGTGTCTCTCGTTTGAGCGCTCTCCTGTTCCCTGAAAACCATCGCAGCAAGCTCCTCGTCCTTTTCGACAACTTCCGCAAAAGAACCTTGATCCACGACGCGTCCATTCGAGCCGAGCGCAACCACGAATTGTGCAACGGGACGAATGACGGAGATGTTGTGCGTCTGTATGGATGTAAACACCATGCATACAATCATGCACTCGGGGAAGATACTTACCACCAGAATGACAGTTCGACCATGGACGAGATCACCAGCGAGACATTTGTCGACAATCCACGACGCCGTATGTACGTCCAGGGCTGCCAGCACCTGAGCATAATGCGTCAATTACACGGGTCAGGCAAAGCAATACAATGCGGACGCGCTTACGTCGTCGAGTAAGATGATCTCTGCCGAGCTATAGATTGCGCGAGCCAGTGTGACTCGAGCCTGTGTAGAAGGGTGTGACTACACGCACATTCGCCGGCAGAACCCAGCCTTACCTTTTGGCCGCCACTGTACAACGAGAGATGGGTCAAATGCTTATTTCAATATAAGATATCTCACCTCAATGTCAATCCTTTCTCGCCCACTTCGGTATCGTCACCAGCCTTGAACAACTCCAAGTCCCTCTCCAGCGCGCATTCGT
Organism: Leccinum variicolor; assembly: GCA_038091415.1. Taxonomy (NCBI): domain Eukaryota; kingdom Fungi; phylum Basidiomycota; class Agaricomycetes; order Boletales; family Boletaceae; genus Leccinum; species Leccinum variicolor. The sequence goes on along the minus strand of JBBPOK010000098.1, from coordinate 53,756 downwards.
GCAGGACTTTGCCACAAAATTCGATCAGTCGTGAGGGATGCAACAGAGCGTCACTTGAAAGGTAACCCACCTTGCTTATACCGAGCATCATCATACGGGGCCCCAAACAGGACGTTGTTCTAGATATGGTAGTGAGACTCTGCAACGCTGAATGTTGAGCACGTCCCGCACCTTGATGGTGTCGTTCTGAACCCACGATTCTTGTGCAGCGTATGCCACGCCTCCATGCCTCGGCAGGTTGAACCACGAGCCTGTATTCGTTGGCATCCAGTGCATCTCGCCTGTCGAGTTACACGTTTGTCAGAACAAGGAACAGAATACAGAGACGACTACATAACGAAGACGGACGCACCCAATAGAGCCATCAATATCGATGTCTTTCCGGACCCCGTCGGACCAATGATCAAATTGACGCATCCTCGTTTAAAGTAAAGTTCTCCCTCGACTTTGAGCGTGAAACGGCGCGCAGATGACGCAGGCGCGTCATTTCTAGCACCATCTTGCGACCATGCAAATGTGGCATCTCTGAACCCGATAAGATCTAGCTCCTCAACCATAGTGGCTGGTACAGGGAGGGCATCTCGGGTGCTGGGCTCATACCGATCAAGTAGTTCGCTGTCTAGCAAGAATTCATTGATACGGTCCAGGGAGATACGAGCTGCGTGGGCGATCTTCGTCATTGAAATGCCCCACAGTACGAAGGACAAAACAGACCAGATATCATCTTGGGTACATAAAAGAATATAGACCGCAGCTGATTTCGGAACAGGTCGAAAGCTGGGTGGATGATCGACTCAACGTTATCAGTGACGCGAGTACCGGAACTCACCAGAAATGGAAGCGAAGACGGTAGATGCTGTGGAAGATAATTAACCCCATGCCCGTGGACGAACCAAAAGAAACCTACCGCTCAATGACCTTCTCATTACAATGGTCTAGAACGTCAGTTTGTCGCGTCAATTATAGACATACCTCAGTCGCCAAACCACTTACATAGGTCGCGTACGTGATGAGCATAGTGACTAGCGGCAAACAGAAGCTGGCCCATCCGACATCAGCTGCCCGTCCGAAACACCATATAAAAAATACGCTCACTTCAGGTTGGTGTTTGTCAACTGCATCATCTTGAATCTCCGTAACCAAACCAGCTCGACCTCTCGTTTCTCGAATATGTGATCTCCCATTTGCGACTCCCATCCGAAAAGCTTCACCATCCGAATGCCCCCGATAGCTGTCCAAACCGACACGATTAGCGCAAAGTGTTCAACGATGGCATCAATCCTTACTTTCGATCGTACTCTGAACGCGAGCATCAGTCTAAAATAAATGGGATGTGTACAACATCTATGAGCGTCATTCGACCCTGATCGGTACATGCGCGCACCTTCTTCAACTGCTCTCGCTTGAGATGCTGGATCTTCTCCATGACCATGTAGGAAAGCGGAGATGCGATCAGCATTACTGCCAAGCCAACCAACGCGCTGGGTGAACAATCAACAACTAGGGCGTTATCCGACCACCGCAACTCTCACGTACCTCCACTGGAGGAGAGTGTACAATAACCAAGTCGCTCCCATGAGTTGAAGCGGCGCATATAACACTGAACATCCCGACTCATCGTCACTCATTCAGCAATCATAACAAAGAAAGAGACTGACCAAGCATCAAAAAGTCACGACCATTTGTCGCGGAAGAGAGATCCGACGTAACGAGATTGTTGAGCTTGCCCTGGAGGTTCTTGCCTGACGACTTGCGGCTCGACGAAGTTCCCTTGAATACCTGCCCAGAAGCACCTGACGCAGGCGTTTTCGCGTCCTTAGTCTCCGCCTTCATCCGAATGCGGAGGGCATGTTCAAATATTAGCTGGCTGAGTATAGCCTTGGCCCGGACCATGGTGCGACACTGCTCGAAATGCTAGTAACCCAAATATCTACCTGGAATCCAAGAGATCGAAATACTTGCCCCGATGAAATGGTACCATTGATAAGTCACCGCCATGACAAGATTGCTGAACAGGATAAGCAATATCCACGCCCATGGGCGCACAAGCGCATCCTCCCCGCCAGTCTCGAGGTAGCTTGAAGGAGTTAACGAACAAAGTGTCCAAGAGGGAGATCGCCTACTCACTGAATGAGGTGTTTCAAACCCAGTGGTATTATTAGACTCGCGAGAACCTTGCGGACTTGAGTAAAGTCATAGAGGGCAAGAAAAGTAGGGTACCTGAACGATGATGTCCACCGACAAAACCAGCATCTCAATGCCTGTGTTTGAAGAGATGAAAAAGCGATCGCTCATGCAGGCAGGATCACTCACGGAAGACAGTAATCAGTCCATAAAAGATATGGCGCTTCTTCGCACCACCAAACCGATCAAGTTGCTGCAGGTATATGTAATCAAACCTCTGGATCATAAGGAAACAATGGAATCTCACAGGAAAGTTGAGTCGCTTCAGGTTTTCTGCACGATCCCGGTCCGAAAGAGGCGGGAGCAACTCGCGCGGCAAGTGGGCTAACCGATAGGCTAACCGAACAGTGGGCTCGACCCAGCTGTAAGAAATTAACGAGGCCCAACATGAAGTCTGCTCCGGGTGAGGTGCGTGGGGTGGTTCCTAAAATAGCAGCTAATCGGAAGCCGAAGGTTTTCAAGTGCACGGAAAGCATACCTTGTCGTCGAGCGGAATGTACAAGCGGGGGCTAAAGAGAGGGTATACCACGGCGCCAACGATCAAGCTAGCCAACTTTCCCCAAAGGAAGCGTCCTTCGCATGAGTCGACGGGCTCCTCAGTGAATGTTAAAAGGGGCCAGACATCGCGGTAAGCATATACCGCAAATAGCGTTAGAAGAACGACAGTGAGATGGGCGGAAACGAGTTGACTGAATTGCCCGTAGGACGCAACAGTGATTATGCACAAGATGATTGTAAATGCCTGTGGAGCAATGTCAAAAACAGGAGCGTGTGAATATAAGCTGAGCGACGCACCGACGTCGCGCAGAGGGATGATCGGATCCAATTTGAGGCAGACACCCCGGGACCAGAAGACCAAAAGTAGGTCATAATAGAGTCCATCCGGGAGATGCCACATCCAGCATCCCTGTCCACTCGCAAGGTCGCGAGAGACAGGACCAGAAATGCCAAACAAGAGAGCAAACGGGTGATCTTGAATAAGAACAAAACGATTCCGCCATGAAGCTCAACAAACGTCTTCTCTTCCACGGCGTTAGCATTGGAAACGGAGACGTTGATGGCTTTGAATGCTAATAAGGGGGACTGGCTAGCAGATTTGTGCCTCCAACGAGCAACCAAGGAGGTAAATGCGTGCAAAACCAAGATGGTCGCGGACACGCAAGCGAAATAACTCGGCACTACTGATTCGTTTAGGAAGAATCTGCGAAAAGGCTCGTCAGCTGTTCAGCAGTGTCAAACAAACACATATAGCGCACGTCGACATGGTGTCGTTAGCATGAGGTATCGGACCTATAGACTGCATGATGAGCTGCGCACGAGCAGGGTCGACGCCAACTCCATGGTCCGAGTGTAACATTTAAAAGTATCTGGTAATATCAAACACCTACGCCAGTGAGACACAGTAGGAACGGCGTTCGCTGGACAAAAGAGTTAGGTTTCAAAGAGCGATCGGTTGGGTTCCCAGCATGATATGCCTGCAAGGTCGTTGTTTGCCCAATGGCGACATGCACAGCTGGTGCGGCCGGTTACCGCACGCCTCTCACGCAGGCGACCACGAGGCCAAGGCATGCAGGAATATTCTAAAGTGGGCTGTGATATGGAACTGCCAAAGCCCATGGGCAAGTCCAGGCTTTTGCAAAGGTTGCAAAGGCCATGCTGTATAGCGCTTAGCCATCGGAACGTTACTTTATGCAGATGAGTTGGCTATTTCGACCGTGCTCCAGTGTGTCGCGAACATTCTTGAGTGTTTGAAACTCACGTGTATTCGAACATGCCCGGACCCCGCAGCGATGGGATGACGCCATGAAAGTTGCCGGATGAGAGTTACAGAGAGTCGGGGTTTAAAATCCTATCTCCTTGCAAACCGAAGTTCGAAGGCATGTAGAAAGTCTGCATATCCTACATCCATTGGGTTGGGCGAGGCTCTGTGTGAACTTGATCGCGCCTCCGAGTTGCTACTTCCTGTGATTTCCGCAGTTTGTCTGATTCACTCTGCTGAGCACGTTTCACATGGTGTGGTGACTGGACAACTCAGCGGCCCCCACTGGGATCCTGTCCAGTATGTCTTTCAACGAGATATAAGACATAATCGGACGACCCGTTTGTTTCTATCCCCACAGCCTGAGAAGGTGGAGAAAGTCTAAGTAGCTCGTACTCACCAGTTATTTTTATTTTCGGTGCCATGTGTCTATTATTATAGGAAGTGTATCATTTGATCCATGCTGGTTTGGCTCGCTATGATGAATCGGGACCGGAGAGTAGCCTCATGAGAAACAATCGACAACTTACTTACATTTCAGATAAGCTTTTTTCATTGAAGTCGAAGGATGCCAAGACTGGCGTCATGATATCACGTGACTGAAAACACTTAAAGTAGTAAATCAATCGAGTAATTCGACTTTTATCCATCATGTCGACGACGTGTCTCCGTACGTGGCTCACTGAACGAGGTCGGTTCGTCTTCGCATGTGTTTTCTTTTCAGCTCAAATATTCCATTGACAGTCACCGAATGTCCATGGACGCTCGGTCTCGTTTGTTCTATCGGCGTGTTCACCCTGGCACGCTTTTTGCTCAAGACTTGTCTGGTCCTCGCTCAAACTTTTGTTTTACCCGGTGCTAGCGTGCGTTTCTTTCATTCAAACACTAAAAACGAGGTAGCTGACAGATCCTTAGCTCAAGAAGTTTGGAGCAGGAAAGGGCGCTTGGGCAGGTGCGTGACTGCTTCTCGAACGACCCTTGCACACTCACACTCGACGCCATGTATAGTCGTCACTGGTGCGTCTGACGGTATCGGCAAGGAATTTGCACTCCAGCTAGCCTCTGCTGGCTTCAATGTCCTGCTTGTCGCCCGCAACGAGGCCGCGTTGTCCGCCGTTGCAGCTGAAATATGTATGTCGTTCTCATCCCGTCCCATATATGCTTGGGTTCATGTTCCGCCTATAGCGAGCAAGACCTCTGGAAAATCAAAGACTCAAATTCAGTTGGTGGACTTCGCCAAAAACGACCCGGCAGCACTGAATGCACTCAAATCCACGGTCAGTGGCTTGGACGTCGGTATCCTCGGTGATTATGCCTCCTCCTTGACCTTGCCTGTCCACTAACCAGCGGCGTAAACGACAGTTAACAACGTTGGCAAATCACACTCGATTCCGACATACTTTGCTGAGACGACGGAAGAAGAAAACGAAGATATCGTGGCAGTCAACGTAAATGGTACCGTACGAGCTACGCACGCCGTGCTTCCTGGGATGGTGCAGCGGTCGGTCGTCCCATCCCTGCATGCAATGACTCTGACTAGGGGTATCGTCGTAGAAAACGCGGACTGATTCTGAACATTGGGTCTTTTGCCGGCCAAGTCGCTTCCCCGATGCTCGCGACTTACTCGGGCACGAAAGGATTTGTGGCGACCTTTACGAGTGCACTCGCTGAGGAGGTCCGCAAACACAACATCGTCGTCGAGAACTTGAACACTTACTTTGTCGTACGAGTCACCATTTCATCTTCCGCCGCTTAATGCTCAGCGTACTATCTCAGGTTTCAAAAATGTCGAAAATCCGTAGGTCCTCGGCATTGATACCCACACCCAAACCATTCGTCCGTTCCGCCTTGAATAAAGTTGGGCTGTCGTGCGGAGCGGCCATGACCGACCGACCGGGCACCGTCACGGCATTCTGGAGCCACGCGTTACTTGACTATGTCATCCACACCATCGGATGGAAATCGTTGGCCATCGCTCACACTCACAAGACGCTCAAAGATACCCGTCGTCGCGCTTTGAAGAAAATGGAGCGGGAGGCGAAGAATCAGTAGTGGAAAATCGAGTGGATGGGTCAGTCAGAATCGATCGACCCCATTGAACAACGACTTTTGTTCCGTCGGAAGGTGATAGTGCTATATACCAAAATTACCTATTCATGGCGTTACCCACTTTGATTTTGTCGATCGATCGTTCTAATCAGATGGTCAATACTTGGGCTGCGTCGTTGCGAGCGTCACCAAGTTAGCGACAGTCTCAGCGTTTGCCTCGATACCGGGCTGCACAGGATCATGTACTACTACAAACTGTAGCCCCCTCCAACTTGAAGAACTCGGCATCCGCGAAACCACAAGCAGAATATCGCCACATAGTCTGATTATCCCTTTCCACTCGCATTTCCGCTGACACATTTGCACAAACCTATGCCGATCTTTAAGTTACGAAGCCCATCACCAACGGCGAACATGAGTTCGACGCTCACTACAACCGAATTGCCCTCACGCGCGACGGTATCAACGCGGCGTGCTACCGCGCCCTCATCGAGTACGGCTTTGTCTGCGGAGAGATTGAAAGGGATCCAAGCGCTCCGTCTGAGCCGTTGATGCCAAAGCCAGCCTGGCTGCTACTATAGCTCTCCGAGCTCAATAAAATTGCTGCCGCACCCGACAGTCTCTCGTGACGCCCGATGATCTCCAACGTCTCTGTGAGTCTTGGCATACGCATCCGATAAATCATTGTTCTCCCGATAGCAAATCGCTTCCCATACTGCGTATGTTCCACGGTCCGAGGTTAACCACAAGGATCTCGCATCGCCGAAACAACACCCAGTGCAGTACTGTACCCACATGTCTCAGGGCGTTCGAGCCTGCCCAAGCTAGTCACACTTCGACGTTCCGGGACATCCTGTGCCTCGCTTTGCCACCCCCCACTGTCACTCCCACCCCAACGTCGACCTCACTCCCACCACCACCACCACCATCGACGATCTGTCGGCACCGACTAATGCCTTGACCCCACGCTTTTGCTCACTCCGCGCGAAGTAGTACCTCCGACGTGCTCCGTGCTCCGTACCACTTCTCCAGTTCATCCAGCGCCTCCGCGCGTAGCCTCAGCGGCTTCAGGCTTCGAGTATCCCTCGATCAGGTCGACGCGGGTAGGTAGCTTCCAGCTTCCACTCCCATTGGCACCACCGACAAACCGTCAGACAATCACAAGAGAGAGTTAGATCAGTGGTGGTTGCGATGTTGATTGAAGCTGTGAGTTGGGGGACGGTGCGTAGATGGGCGTTGTCTCTCCTCTTCTTCAAAGACTCTCACCTTACCTTCGTCGTCCTGGAATGCCGCTGCTGGGGTGGGATTGCGTCGTCCAGCCGAGTCCGGTCGTCATGGTTTCACGGTGCATCTCGCTCGTGTCGCTTGTCCAAAGCCTTAGTCAAGTACAGACACATCGACCACATTCAAGCATCGCTCCCAAAGAGTCGACTGGTCGTTTCAAGGGCAGGTCGACCAGCTGGTCTCGTGCTTTGAATTATTTGATGTTGAAACATGATATGTATCAAGTGTCCGCCTCCGTCGCCTTACGAGTCGACAGAGGGAACGGCACGTTACGCACCGATTGTCTCGGAAATGAGGGATGGGGTGCAGGAGGACGCAACCTGAACCCACCGTGACCACTATACCGGAAGCATTCGGGCGTATGCTATATCTATAGTGACGCACAGGGCGGCCCAGGAGCTGGCTGGTTGGCATTTCGGAAGCAGCTCAGAGATCGTAACGAACTTCAGAACAAGTACTATTACTTACGTGTTAACGCTGTGGATTCAGCGCTCAGCCTCGAGTTCTTTTGTATGATATGATCGGATCAAGACATTCTTTGGACGTACTAATCTGCATGCCAGTGGACTGCCCGGGCGACCTCCAATTAGAATAGACCCAGAAAAAAGCGTCGTGGGCACCCTAAAAACTTTCTTTTTTCACTCGAGTTGTGAGAGATCTGATCGGAGGAGATAGGGCCTACAACAGTGCGTTAAACGGTGACGTTGTGACCGTTTTTATGATAAAAACTCCACACGCCAACGTCGTTCTGTATGCTACGGAGTTCACTATTGTTGGTAGCAATAATGCAATGTGATTCGCCAATTTGCATCTGCTCCGGTTGATTGGATGAATCGCGAAAATTGACATTCTGAGTCCGTCAAATTACAAAACCTGATATCATAGGGCTTGCATTGCAAGGCTGTTCGCGACTGGCTGCTGGCGATACTTGATTAGTTCTCATGAACTTCAACTTGCCTATCGATGAAGCACAAGCGCTTAGCGGAGCCGTTCTCGCGCTGAGTCGCCGACGTCGCCGAGAGTGGTTAAATGGACATAATGGAAGCTGGCCCAGTCGGTGTTGGGCCTGTGCACCGTTTCGCAGCCGCTATCTGAATGAAGGTGGTATCCGGCATGGGAAGCAGAAGGACCCGCACTCGCGTTCATCTCAGATGAACGCGAGAATATCCTTCAAACAATCCTTGACGAGTGTACAGTTTAGTGGAGACGGGCTGAAATGCTCTATGTTGCATGTCACGAAGGAGAAAGTAAACAACTTGGGTGCTCGGTGATTATTTGATTCCTTTACATAATATTTTGACTTGTTTGGTAACATGCGTAGGTCGCCTGTTCGCGTCCGATTGCCACTGAGAGTCGTGGACGAAGCTGAAGCGGTGGACAGGCTGCTTGACACCCCTTTACGAGAACTCTGCGTCCACAGATGGAGAAATTCATTCGTCATTGATGGCACCACCACCAGGAACACTTTATGCAATCTACAGGCTACCAATGGACGGCGACGTAGACAAAAAAAACTGGCCAAGTACTGCTACCTCACGGGCCATGCCTTCGACGAGTCGACGACCACCATCATGGACGTAGCGTTGTTTCCCTGAGTGACGAGTCACATGGAACTCTGGGTGCATGATGGACGCACGTTTCCCTTATGTACCCTTGACCCAGGGCAAACCCAGGGTGCAATGAGGTGTGGTGTTAATGCTATCACATCACGTTCTAGGAGAACTTCTCAGGCACTCGTCTCCTCTATTCGGCTTGTCTTTGCGCATCAACGTTGACCGGCATTGATCAACCCTGTCTCCCCGGGCACCACAGCCAATGTGACTGTGGCATAGTGAGTCGTTCCTTTGCTTTATTCAGTCCGTTTCGAGAGAAACGCGAGGCAAACACTTGACAAGTGCATAAGTTACGCCCACGGCACGAGGGGGCGTGTATCCCCGTTTTTAGCAGAATTGCCCCCCAGCTTTTCAACGTGACTTGGGTGCCACGCGTCCGGTCGCCTTTGGGGGAATTAACACGCTCCGGCGAATTGCCGGCGAACTCCAATCCCGCAGGCCCGTTCAATTTCAGGGCCTATCAGATTTAATCGTATCAGTGATGTTGTTGAAATTTTCCATAAAGGTATTTTTGTACGTTTTCAGAGTACTCAGTACCCCATTCTTCCCCACTCTCTGGTCTCTTGATGATACCATTCAGAACAGATCGCCCAAATCTCTCTCCTTTCAGGAAAGGCACAAGCCCACGCGTTGACTGCCGTGACGCGTTTTCTGCAAACAATCAAACAACAGTATTGTCTCCCTCAAAGGATGTCCTCTCGCGACGAAACGAACACTTCGAAGATGCCCGCAAAAGCACCCAGGACATTATGCTTCATGGAGCTCCACTTCCTCTCTCCTGGGTGGGTTGCGATTATGATTAGTGCGTTCTTATCGGAGTTTCTCAAATGAAGCGTTTCAGGTCCTTGTCACGGATAATGTTATACCGGATTATGCCGTGCCATTCTCAGCAGCATACGGTGGCCCTCAGTTCGTCGCAAGAGCATTCTTAGAGGTGAGGTCGTAGTACCTCCTTCGCATGTTCATCTGATGGTTACTTCTGTGCGGGCCAAACGCAGGGTCGATATTGTAAGAACTTTGAATCCGTCCATCTTTTCATCTTCACAATTACCTTCATTAGGCATAGGCGGGGCAGGAACCGGATTGCCGCTGGGCGCCCTTATCGACTTTGCAGGTCGACAGGTGACGGTCAGTGTTGAGTACATGTCGCCTATTATATTTATTGATATTTTCGCGATCAACTTGATCAGGTAAAGCGGTATGAAGTCCTCTGTTTCGCCACTGAAATGCGATGGAGCATCACACAAGGACTTGAAAACCTTCAGCAAGGCTCCTATATCGTTTCGAATGCTGCTAAACGCTCGTGCAAATCTAACTCTTTTCGTACCTCTCAGAAAGAGATTGCCGCGAGCTTGCTATTCGATAGCGATATTTTGCGTGTTATACCTGATAATGGGGTGCGCCATGCTGCTTCTCCGGAAATGAGGTACTCGTTCTGCGTAGCTTCAACCGTTCACACCCTTACCCATGTACCCTCAGCCGCGACTACTCCACCGATAAGCATCATAGCACATCGCCTTTATCCCCCATCAGCCGTGATGTGATTGAAGACATATGTTCCTCCGCAGCCATCGATGTTGACACGGTGAAGTTGACCCGACAACCTTCTCAGCGTTCACCTTTTGCTATTCCCCCACGCCACGAACATCTAGCTGGCGTCTCTCTACGAAACGAGCGTTCCCTTGACATTGAGACTGGACAAAACCCAAGGTCGCAGATCAAGCAGTCCTCGGAATTACTCCCTGCAATCGGGCAGGCGGATAACAGGGTCCGCAGACTGAGTTCTTCTGCTTATGGGTTCGTTTTGCCGCTTTCTATTCGTCTCCCAGTGATTAATTCATTCATTCACTAGGAGCACCCTAACAGCACAGGATTCAACGAACTTTCAGCAGCCTGAATCTCCTCGGACTCGCTCCCTCATAGGTTCTCCACGCGCAGAAACTACTCGCGAGCGGCAGAATAATGACGGTCGCTTTCATGATGCAATCGTTGCTCCTGTTCCTCGGGCTAGTTATATTCCCCCTACTAATGATCTCTTATTCTCGCAACCATTCGACGATCATACACATTCAACGGTTCCTATAATCGGCTCTCCCAAGAAGCTGACTCGTTCTGTTGACGGTGTCAGCAGACATGACGAGCGAGATGTCAAGAGCGAATTTTACCCCGGTGGTTTCACGTTCGTTTGTCGATGTGCTTCCAGTGTCATTCTTCTCTGAATCCTCTTGTAGGCACGCTAGGTCGCCCAGTGTGGTGAGGGTGTCTTCCCCACTGACAGGTCGTCTCGGCCATGCAGGGACTGGTGTTGCGGCTGCTTCTCGAGTCTCCGAGCATGACTTCGTAGGAAGACCTTTGGAGGCATCATCCCCAACTTGGGTTGGCGCAAGCTCTCACGAAAGGAATCACTATACTCGACCTTTTTCTCGGAACTCATCAGTCCAGAGACCCCAGATACGTACAACTTCCTCTCCTGGACAAACAGAACGATCTTTGGCGCATGTGGAGAAGGAAGTTGATGATCGGTTTGTGTCACCCTTTGCGGCGGTAACCTGAGTTGACGGTTTTTTAGCGAGTTCATGTCTGAGAGAGCTGCCCATCGCATTCATACGGTTGAACAGCCCGCCAATAGTCGCAACATTCAAATAGCTACCATGGCAGTCGATACTGGGTTGCACCGCTCAGTAGCAGCGGGATCCTCAGCGGAGCCCAGGTCGCTATATCCCACCAAGGATGGCAAGTTGGTGCATCTCCGGCCTCTTAAAGTCAACGTCGACACTCAGCGCAGCCGACCTGGTTCCAGTGTTGCATTATCACGTAAACAGGAGTCGCCAATTAGCACCACCCAGGTCATCTCCACACTTGCGACTGCAGGCGCAGTCGCTGCCGTCGCTTCAAGTTACAACGAACATTCCCCAACTGTTTCTATTTCTTCCCGTCTGCTCGCGTACACTGATATCAACAAGACTGCAACTGCTCGATCTGCTGATAATTTCCCTATCATGCGCAAGATGTCGATCCAGGAACGGTCCGATGATCGTCATCTCTCTGAGGCAGCGTTGGTGGACCAACTTATCCTATGGGAAATGTTTCTGACGCCACATTTAGACGAACGCCCGGACCAGCTGTTCTCCAAAGCGCACGGCCAACAACCGAGCGCGGCGAGCTCGACCGGCTTGGGATGGAAAAAACACGAATGTGCATCGCAGTGGAGAATTCCCAGGCTTCGGACGTCAGAGGTCCCGGTCGGGTTTCTTCGCCTCTAGTCCCGCGGTTGTCTACTCCCGCGTTAGGTGCTGCGCAGTTTGCTATCTCGCGCGGTGAATCGGGAAGCAGCGGACGCGGTGCCTCGCCGACGCAAGGCACACAGGGCTATGGCATCCACGAGACAGTAGCCCAATTTTCACACAGTGATATGATCCAAACTCGACCTTCCCGAGAGGAAGGTGTCTCTATCGGTGTTAGCGACACCCGGTTTACCTCTGGGAAATCAAGGTAGTCATTCCACTTCTTTACATGGTAATCGGATGCTGATGGAAGCGAAGTCGTCTGGGTGAAGGCACTTTGGGTCGTTCTTCAAGCTTGCTAGATAATACTCCAACTCGTGCCTCGGACTCAGTGTTGGCGCGGGCCAGCCTTCACCTACAAGCTGATGTAAAGGCAAGGGCGTCCGAATCTGACTCAGTTTATTCGTAAGTGCTTCTATGCTGGATGCGCTGATCCCAGTTATATTTTGATGTCTTTCCCAGTCCTCTTGGTGCAAAGGATCGCCTTGGTCATGTGCAACGGGCAGACGCGGAGTGTGTCAGTCTTAGTTGGGACGAGAAGACGCATACGACACCTTCGAATTCGCAGCAGAGATACGAAGTCCCTCTCAGCAAGTACTTGGGACCAGAGGGCGACGTGTATGCATCCGTGGTGACGTCAAAAGAAGGAAATGGCGGTTTTAAACAGGAGGGACTTGCAACTAGGTGAACAAAATATTGAACATTTGTGTGTCTTGGATGCTTACGAGTCATTCTGATACCTATAGTCATGGTGCGATCGAAGAATCCAAGAGCGCCAGGGTTGCGCACGAACCCAAAGGGCGAGAAAACGCAAAGTTGGCATCTTCAAATAAAGCCAGTTCAGTGGTGTCTGGAGTACTCGCGGCCGCTGCCGTTGCTGCTATCACGCTAGAGGCTATTTCCGACTATCGTGAGCAACATTCCGAACGCGCGGCGGTCAAGCTCGACGAGCGTAAAGAGGCGATTCATGGTCGCGGTTTCCCTACCAGCAGAGAATCCCCCAAGGTCACCGAGGACAGAGAAACGGTGTTGACCGGGAAGGACGTCTCTCAAAATCTGAGGGTACAACAAACCGTGGTTGCTGATTTGCCATCATCCTTGGGGCCGAAGGCAGGACGGACGCCTGCTCCAATAGTGCTCGATGAAACCGAAGCCCAAAGTCAACGTAGCGGGTGAGTGAAATACGAGGTCACCCAGCATTTTGCGTGTACTAACTTCTACGCAGTCCTACTGACATTCAAATATCCCGAAATAGTGCGATTGAAGATCGAAAGCTTATCACCCGCGCGGATAGCCGCCCAGGTAACTCTCATCCGAGTCAAGCTTTCATCTGTGCTCATAGACATCCGAAGGCGTCTCAGCTGCAGATGTTTACACGAACCCGCGTACTGATAAGTCGACGGGCAGCGTCACCCTGGCCAAGATCGGAGTCCAGACACGGAAAACTTTACCATCTGAAGTGAACGCTCTCGAGAATGTCACTTCGGAACAAGCGCAAGAAGTGTCGGGTCGAACGCAGACTGACCAGCGCGGCCGAAAGGAATTGGATGTTCACAATGAAGTCACTTACGCCACTCAATCGTGAGTCCTCTTGGATGTATTTCACCAGGCTTTGCTGATATGATTAAGGACCTCGTCACATAAAATGGATGCGACAATAGGTGGCTCCGACCAGTATGGTTCCCCTGATGCAGTGGTCGCCATCACACAGACGATGGAGGATTACGCATCTCAAATTCCGGCACGGAGCAAAGAGCAGATCATGGAGGCACACACAAAATCATCATCGGGACGCGGAGTGGACCACTTGTCCGCTCTGTCGAACTCGACCACGACGTCCGGGAAGCATACAGATATTGCAGCTGCTCCTCAAATCACTGTGAACGTGCAGCAAGCGGCGACGGTATTGAAAATGACAAGGTTAGTATCTTCTATGAGCCATATTAAGCAAACCCACGTTTCTCCCAGTGGCGACATGGCCAAATCGACGGGATCGACTCAGACGTCAGGCGGCCAACAAACGGAAATCGTCACTCTGCGATCTGGCGTAGATACAGGCGGCAATCCGTTCCGCTCTGCATCTACTAATTCGATCCAGAACGACCAGCGTATTCGGGCGCTCGGATCGACCACAGCAGGAACATATCAAACGGCGCCCCAAAAAACGATCACTAGTACAACATTCACGAAGCTTAGCTCGGAAACCCTTGATGTCGACGCCGGGCTTCCCACCAAAGCAACAACTCTGGTTGTAGGACAGTCTATTCCTGCTCTGGTCGCACTTGGAAAACAAGAGAACGCTGTCATCGATCACACTGACTCGTCTGCGCATATTGAAAAAGCAGCCATGATGATCAGACAAACATCGTCGGTCGCTGTTGTTACTTATATGAAGCCAGACTAACCTGATGACTAGGAACGACAGCTGCGCGAACTCGAAGCAAGTTGCCCATCACAACGATCACGCTGAACGTGTTGATGGAGCCCGAGTCGGAACAACCATTGACCTCCAATCCCGTACTTCAGTGATCCATGAAGAGGACACAGTCGCTACCCAGCGCGCTTCGTCATCTATCGAGGGGGAAGCGATTTCCTCAAAGTCTCCCAAAACTTTCACCGAGAATGGCTTAGTGGACCGATCAGCTCGCGTCACAATCGATGAAAAGAAACTCGTTGGCATCTCTGGTGTTCGCAAGTCGAGTGCTGTGAGCGTTGATGATACAGATGCAGGGAACATGACTACAATCGTGCGAGTCACATCGTGAGCATGTCTCTCCCCTTCTCGTCGATCAAAGTCAACTTTCATTGCAGGGATGGTACCACCAGCGCGTCTTTGGAAGCGAAACTTTGTGAGAAGACAGGAGGAATGGTTCAACGCACGCCGAGTATGGATTTGAGTGGCGAAGCTGCACGTGGTTCTGCCTTTGCCTCATCCCAGGACAGAAAGGCACACTTTGTTCGCGGTATCGGTTCTCTCGATTCAGTCCGTGCAGAGCCTGAACCTTGTGGAAGCGGAGGGTCTGCATCTGACTCGGCGTCCGTCTCACTGACCCTTGACACCATCTCTTCGCCTGCACGCCCTGTCTCACCGTCTAGGGTCACTTTGGTGAGCAAAACCGACATCACTACAGTGAAATATCAGCCCGAAGAATTATCTGTGGTCGACACCCGAGGAACCATTTCGGCCGTTGGGGATGTGGGTGGCCATCGGGAGGACGGAAAAAGGTTTGCGACACTGATAACACCGGGGGGTCTTCGCTTATTGTCCTTTTAGATCACTCAAAGTGGAGACAACCATCAACGAATATGATAGTGAACATGGTGATATTGTTGCAGCTCGCACCTCCGCAAGTACCCTCCGATCTTCCACTCACGCTACCGAGAAAGCTATCGCTTTGGGTTGCGTTATCGGTGCCTTGGCGCTGACAGATTCTGCCATCGAACGCGTCGCCGCCCGCGACGCTTCGCATACCGAGCAGTTCGAGGCACGAGAAGAAACGGAACGCATACATGCTGAGAAGGATGTTGAGTTCCTCGAGCGTTCTGTGACCACATCGGTTGCGTGAGCATATCTTTCGTCTCTTTTCACTGGTAATTTGAGTTGATTTATGCGTTCGTGCCTCCCACCAGCGATCGACGAGTGGAAGCAACAGTCGATTCTGCAGCTGCCGCTTCGTCTCGCTCAGAAAATTCGTGGATTCCGCTGACGGGCGGTCCAGTTCGAGCGGTATCATCCGAAGAGAGGTCCTTGGGGTCAAATGTGGGAATGACAGCACAGCGAAGCAGCACTACATCAGTGGATGTGCGTGATTTTGCTTCGTCTGCACTGGCTGAGTCCTGCGCACAATCGAAAGATGTGCTCGATGCCCGCAGAGACATCCAGGGTACTCTTGTGTCTTCGGAACGGCGAAGCGAAGAGATAGAACACGATCAGATTTCCCTTGATCTCGAGGAAACGGGTGCATCTGTCATAAAATCCTCGTGAGCAAGTTCCACGTACGTGTCTCATCCGAATGGAAGCTCATTGATACGCAGGGTCGGGTCGTTTGAACGGTCGGATGTGTTGCATCAGGAAAGCCTCGGTGAAAGTGCGGACATCAAGCGCACCACCGATACGAACATGCATTCTTCCGTCTCCTACCTCGTCCCCAGCGACTGTCGCCGCGTCGAGGAGGTCACAGACTCGCGTTGCATCGTTCTGTGTCAACCGGAAGCCGAGCATTCTTTCCATCTAGCAGCTGTAGAAGAATCGAAACAAAAGGAAAACCGCACTAGTGGCGCCCGAGTCGATGCTCTTTCCGTCAGGCAGAGTTCCGCATTCAGCCAGCAAGACAATGTATCTACTATGGAGGACACTTCTCGACTTGCCACCTCGCAAGAGGTCTCGACTGCGATTACAGAGACGGCCCTGACGAACGTCGCTTGTGCTCCGGTTCTGACCACGGCAAATGGATCTAACAATGCATACAGGTTCGCGGGTCAACCTCACTCCGTCTCTGGAGGCGCCGCTGACCTCTCTTTAGGCGCTCAGTGGTATCCCCGAAGACATCTCAAGCCGAGGCGAGCGTGGCCGTCAATGTATCTGGTGCGGTTTCGGTCTCATCAGGACCTAGACCACCTCCGTCGGCGTCTCTAGCATGCATCTCAGCGTCGAAGGATCAGTCGACCGCGGATACTGCGCAAATTATCGGCAGTAGTGTTGTGGCCGCTGGAGCCGTCATCGCCATTGCTGCGAGTGCAAGATCCTCCAAGGAATCCGAACTCGTCAGGGGAAGATTTTCGTCCAACTTGAAGGATTCGACCGCGGGGACGCAGCAGACATGTGTCATCCATGAGACAGAAGACGAGGAGGTGGCATGGTGAGTGAACCTGGCGATAGTTGTAGTATCTCGATAACTCATCGTGCTCACGTCATCGATTCAGGGGGCGCGATATCAGTCTGTCTACCACCGGTTCTCATGATCAGTATCATGATTCGTCCTGCGTCTCAGGGCTTATGCTACACTCTCCGGGCGATGCATCTCAGACTATTCTGCGTGCTTCGCACGTCGACTACTCGGAGTCACAGGAGGGAACATTCGAGGCTCCGGCAGACAAGGTCCACGGGACTATCACCGTAGAGGAGGTGGATGTCGAAGGAGTAGAGGCTGTCTCAGTGCGTAAGGACAACATAAGGTTTGTGTTTTTGACGTTCCAAATCTTTCTCTGCTAAATATCATCTCACAGCTCCTCGTTTTCCCATGCGTCCTCTCCATCCTCTCCAGTCACGCCTGATCCAAGAGGGGAGGCTTACTCGATCCACACAGTAGAGAGTGAGTGTCTTTATAATTGCATTCATATCTTGCTTCGCAGATGACCTTTGATGTATATAGAACAATGTTCCCGCGAGCAATCCAGCGGGCAGGCATCTACCAGTCAAGGAAACCGGATACAGACACAAACGCAAGTACAAATACAAAAGACACAGGTGTCAACACCGTCTGGAGCGTTGAAGGACAGTATCGAGTGGGAAATGTCTACCTGGATTCCGTGCGTAGTAGTGTTTCTCTCTGCGAAACTCGGTAGAGTTGGACCAACGACGGCTGACGGACGGCTGGCTTTCCAGGGATGTGGACGCTGAGGAACCCCCACCAAGTTACGAAGATGCCGCCATCGGTTCGCTTGTCGAGACAAGCAACCTGCACTCACAACAATATCGCGGGGATGAGAAATCGAGTGCCGTCGTCGACACCGTTGCGGCAAGTGTACTTGTGCGACGACCCGACGTGGGAACTTCAGCCGTCGAACAGCAGTTCGGTACACGCCAAGAGATTCTGTTCGTCACTTTCATCTCATTCGGGCAAGGATCTCATTTGACGCGATTTACATAGGACTGAGAGAGTCGACCCGACTTCCACGATCGGCAAGGTATCATTCACGAAGTACGTCGATGATACACGCCAAGAGATTCTGTTCGTCACTTTTATCTCATTCGGGGAGGATCTTGTTTGACGCGATTTGCATAGGACTGAGAGAGTCGATCCGACTTCCACGACCGGCAAGGTATCAATCACGAAGTACGCCGATGACACGTCCGAGTCCCTCGCTACGCAGCGAGATATCGACAACTTGTCTACCTCTTATTCCGTTTCGACTCTCGACACCAACATCGCCTCGACGGAAAACTTAGCTGCAGACGTTCGCAAGTCTCAGATTCGTCACGAAGAATATGAGGGACACGTGGCCACCCAATACGACGAACACGGCACTATGTTCGTGGCTGATGCCAACAATGCCTCCGCCATGACCATTACTTCGAAGGCTGCCCAAGATATCGAACACAACGCTGTGGTCGTGGTCGATGCTGACAAGTCCGCAGAGTCCACCACTGCTTCGAGTGTGCATGCCGCCGTAACGATGGCGGACGCAAGACGAGAATCGAAGACGATAGACAGTGCTGTCGAGTCGAAAGCGGAGATCCAGACTCAGAGCAGTGTTCTGGATTCGTCTCATCGACAGTCGTATAGCGGGGATGTTCAAGTTCGCGCTACTAGTACCTCTGGGGAAGATGACCATGTGGAAGTTGGTACCGCGACCGTTCTTTCGTCACTGCCTGCTCGTGACGTCCGGCGCTCTCTATCTCTCAATGTTACGTGAGTTTTATTATATTACTATGTGACGAGCCACGGCAGGCCGACATCCATTGTAGAGATGAACATCTTGCGATGATACATGCGACCGGCCAGCGCGTCGAACAAGTCAAAGAACAAGGGCAAGAAGTGGATGAATGGGCCGTCGCCGTCTCCACACTGGATTCCCTGCAGGTACATGGTGATGCCCACGCGGCGACAACGGACGTCGCGGTATCGGGTGTTCAAACTAGCTCGGGTGCTGCCGTTCAGATGGACGTCGATGCGTCCATTACCAGAGTACAAGCATCTGAGCAGGTCTCGTCGACTTCAGGGTCGACATTCGATGTGCGCGAAGACCAGCAAACACACCTAGAGCAGCTCGACGTGGCCATACAGAGGGAAGAACAAAAACACACCCCTTTGATCGCATCCTCGCAGGTTTCTCGGGAGACGGTAACGATCACTGCTGGTGATTCGAAAGCGGAAAACTGGACCCAGAACGTTGTTGATTCAACTTGCGAGCAGTCGAGCAGCAATGCTGTTCGCACCACTACCACTCGCTCTAGAAAGGTCAACGATACAGTGGATGTGGTTGCGGATATCAGTTCCACCGCGGCTCTTTCGTCTCTCGAAGTTTACAACATGCAGCGATCTTTTGATCACACGTGAGCTCAATTTTTCTGTATTGTTGTTCGGGACACCACAACCGGCTGACTTGCACTATAGAGACGAACATCATCTTGGGACGCGCACGACCAAACAGCTCGTCGAACACATCGAACAAACACAAGAACAAGGAGAGCAAGGAGATTCAGAAGAATGGACCGTGGATGTGTCGTCACGGATTTCCTCGCAGGTACACAACTCAGCCAGCGTGACAACAGCCGACATCGCAACTTCCAGTGCTCAGACCAGCTCGGGGGCCGTTCAGACGACCAAAGAACTCGACGTATCCGCCTCTGTCATAGAGACTTCCTCGGGCGTCTCGTCGACCTCGAGATCAACGTTGGACGTGCACGACGACCAGCAGACGCACCTTGACGTGGTTGTTCAGAGCCAGGAACAGAAACGGACCGCATCGAGCGCGTCCTCTCGTGTTGCCGCCTCCTCAATTTGCGAACGGGATTTCGATGAGAAGGAAATTGCTGACTTTGGCGAGGAGGAGGACCGGTGTGCCTCTGAACTTGAAAGCAAGATCGCCGCTTCGACGTCGTCAACGCTGATAGTCTCGGAACAGAGAGTCGGGACTGTCGTGGAAGCAAACGAGACGGGGGCACGGGCGCGTGTTACTGAAGAAACCAAGCAAGCACAAGAACGGACTGGCAGGGTATCCATTCAGGATTCTTCTCAGGAACTCGACGTTCGCGCGACGAGGACGGACATCACGACTTCAAACTCGGGCGACGTTCAGACGACCAAGGAATTTGATGTGTCCGCTTCCGTCAGCCAAGTACAAACGTCCGAGGTGGAGAAGGTTGAGGACGTCTCGTCGACCTCGACATCGGCGCTCGACGTGCGCGAGGACCAGCATGCACACGCGGATCACCTCGACGTGGACATGCGGAGGCAGGAACAGAACAGAACGACCTCGATCAAGTCCACCGCCGTTGCTTCGTCTCATGAACGGGGTGAGGAGGAATACGTGTGTTACGGAGAAGAGGAGGACCAGTGTGGCCCTGTAAGCAACACCGTCGCTCAACGTCGTCGATGCTAATACTTAGGGACAGAACGTTGCAACTGTCGTGAAGGTGAACGAGATGGCGTCGCGAGCGCGTGCTACAGAGCAAACCGTACAAGAACAAGAGGAATGCACTGTGGAGGTTTCGACACAGCGTTCCTCGCAAGAATGTGACGACGCTCGCACCACAACAATGGACATCGCGACCTCCGGCTCTCAGACAAGCTTGGGCATGGTTCGGACGACGAAGACATCGGATGTGTCTGCTTCCCTCACCAGAGTACAAACGTCTGCCGTGGAGAAGGCCGAAGACGTCTCGTCAGCGCTCGGTGTGCACGGCGACCAGCAGACGCACGTGGAGCTCGACGTGACCGAACGGAGGCAGGAAGAGACTGAAACCGCGTCATTCACGTCTTCGCAAGCCGTCGTTTCTTCCTCTCACGAGCTGAGTGTCGAGGAGAAGGAAAATGTGGATTTTAGAGAAGAAGACTGGAGCGGCTCTGAAAGCGAGATTGCCGCCTCGTCAACGACGACGCAGACATTCTCGGAAGAGAAGCAGAACGTTGGGACTGTTGTGGAGTTAGAGACCAAAGACACTGCGTCGCGAACGCGGGCTGTCGAGCAAACCGAACAAGAACATGAATGGTCTGTGGGCGCGACGACACAAATCTCCTCGCACGAAGATGACGCCTGCGCGACGACGACCGAAATTGCAGCGTCCCGCACCCATACAAGCTCGAGCGGTGCTGTTCAGACGACCAAGGAACTTGATTCCGCTTCCATCACCAGAGTGGACGCATCTGAAGTGGAGACGATCGAGAACTTTTCTTCAACCTCGGCGTCGGCGTCGGCGCTCGACATAAATGGCGACTCGCAGGCGCATGCAGAACTGGACGTGGTCGTACGGAAGCAGGAACAGGAACAGACTACATCCATCGCGTCCTCGGAGGCCGTCGTTTCTTCATCTTGCGAGCTGAGTGTCAATGTGGAGAGATGTCTGGGTTACAGCGAAGAGGAGGAGGAGGAGGAGAGGACAACACTCTGCAGCGAGTCGGATCGACGTTCGGTTGCTGTGGGCAGCTTTGAAAGCGAGGTCGCCGCCACAACGTCGTCGACGTTGGTCGTATCGGGAGAACAACAGACCCAGGGAACTGTCGTGGAGGCGGAAGCGAACGAGAGGGCGTCGCGAACAAGCACCGCTGGGCAAACGACGACAGAGGCAACGAAGACCACCCTGAGCTCTGACTCGGAAGCATCTGCGGAGATGACCTCGCGATTGCGAGAACGAGGCGTCGAACATGCCTCCGGTTCGCACATGCTTGAGGGGACGACGTTGGTAGCCGGGGCTGCTGCATTTGCCTGGGCTGCGTTGGAGGCGAAGGAGAGCGGAACTCCAGTGGAAGAGGACAACACGATCAGGTCCAGGTCCAGGACTGGGTCGCGCGCGCTAACGGATATTGGGAGGTCTGAATCAACGGCGGTCGAGTCTCTGGTCACGACCAAGCAGCGGCGTGCTCGCTCTGTTTCGCCTTCCG
Source organism: Leccinum variicolor (assembly GCA_038091415.1). NCBI lineage: Eukaryota > Fungi > Basidiomycota > Agaricomycetes > Boletales > Boletaceae > Leccinum > Leccinum variicolor. Next base: position 31,759 of record JBBPOK010000098.1, on the reverse strand, counting down.
ACGAGGATCTGAGCGAATCGTTCTCCGAGGAGGGTATCCACATTGATGGCAATGGTGATCGCAGTGGAAGTCAAGATTCGGCAGACGGCGTGACGAGGGAGCGCTCAACCGCGGTCGTCACCACGCAGCGTGCCCGATCCGTTTCGCTTTCTGGCGGGGATCAACCCCGACGAGGTCGATCGCCTGTGTCGAGGCGGACTATAATGGGCGGCGAGACTGTATGCGATCTGGGCGATCTGACTGGATCGTACTCCGAGACCGTTGTTCAGGATCTAGAGGGCACCCGCATTACTAGCAACCAGTGTAACAGTGACACTCAAGATGTTACTTTCAGTCATGAAAAGACGGATGAAGAGCTCGACATCACGAGGTAACATTGCCGCTTCACTTCGCTTCCGCACCTTTGAGACTCACATCCACCTTATGATAGCACTTTCCAATCGGATTCTACCGCATACATGACGGAGAGCAGGGATGTGCAATACAGAGTGTGGGTATCGTTTCGCTATCCTTCCGTGGCAACCCCTGACAAGCCCACCTGTAGCCCGTCTTCCGACGATGTGGAGGAATCTGACAAGGGATGCGTCGTGGATCTCCATGCCGTCGCTGAATGTGGCGGGGTCCGTCGAAGCCAAAGCCGGTTCGTACCTCGTCATTGATATTCACCTCCACGCGTTGCATTGCGTTGCGCGTGTGCATGCGTGCAATAGACTGACTGTGGGCGGACACAGGTCCACTAATTCGCATTCGATGGAATACTGGCAGAGTTTGGAGGCCGGCGAGTTCGAGCACCCAAGGAGGGTCGTCAAAAACGGAAGCGAAATCGAAAGTGAAAGCGATGAGGAGCAGACGCTCGTCAAGGTACGTTGCGCGCTAATTATATGAATACCATGAGATTCTATCCCAATTTGTTCTCTGTTGGTTTTGGTTCCGCAGATGACAAGGGGCGACGCAACCAGGCTCGCGTCACGGCGGACGTGGTCGCTCGTACAAGGCCTAGGGTTCAAACGGGCCGTATCGCTTGAGCATGCAATGGCGCACGTAATCGATCACCGATTGTTGGTCGACCAGGACGACGAAGGGTACGGGCCCGGGGCTATTGTCCGCCCCGGGTCTCGGGCTGCTGGCACGGACTCTGTAAACCGGTCTGTGGTGGTCTTGATGGCGCGTGCGTACGGTAAACCGTTTGGTACGTGTACGCATCTTCTGTTGTGGTCTCGTGAGATAGGTGGCTCATGCGCCGTGTTTTCTTTCTCTCCCATTCTCTTTGTGTTTACCGGGGAACAGATGAAGATGAATTAGTGAATCGCATCCTCGATTGTATCGTGAACTTGGACCCCGGCTTGGTGGACGCGGGCGAGGCACTGCAAGTGCAAGAGGTTGGGCTGCTCTGCGTGGTGGGGCGGAAGACGCGGAAGACTGTGGACGCGCTGGAGGAGGTGCTGGAGGTAGTCAAGGAAATTCTCTTGGTGCGTGTCCCTCTGTCCCTGTACCGTCACCATCGTAACTGACGTGTGTCGAATAGCATGAGTGCGCAATCGAGACGCGTCACGTCGTCATTAACGAGCTCGAGATGGGGTATTGGATCACGGTGACAGTGCAGATAGGGGCTGAATTCTGGACGTCTGTCAAGGAGGAGATTGAGGAGATTGAAGATGTCGGAAGATGGGAAGAGCTTGATGAATCCGGGTTGCCGCCCGATGAGGAGGTGGTGGAGTATGCCGCTATCGGTGAGTACGAGGAGCATGAGCAACTGGAGCTGGAAGGTGGCGTGAGAGTGTACGATGAGGGTGCAGAGGCGTATGCGGTGGGCGTGGAAATGGAAATGGAAATGGTGGAGGAAATGGAGGAGGAAGTGGTGGAGGAAGTGGTGGAGGAGGAGGAAGCAGCGTCCGAGGAGGCGCACTCGGAGGTGGTGGAGGTGATGGCATAGATACTAGTAAATCCAATCCGAGAGGGTGATATCATGTAGTAATTATACCGTTAGTATGTACATGTGTTTTGAGCTAATGCCATGGTGCTTTCTGAACGAGGCTTCAAGTGAACCTGCAGTGCCAACTCAACTACGGTTCAGTCGGAGCGGGAAATCCATCGACTCTCGGGTCGGAGCGCCCTTGTTCAGGTTTAACAACATATGTCCCCTCCTACATCCATGGGGGTTGTTTACCTCGGCATACCAATAACGAAAGCCTGGTGGGTTCTTTGTACATAATGCGAAGGTCCGACACCGCCTCCTAAGCCATGGATGCATGGCCCGTCACGGTAGTTCCACATAACAGCTTGAAACAGAGAAGTCCACTCAGGCTGGCAGGCTTCTTCGCGCAGGTCATCCGCCTGCCAGTGATGCCGGCAATCATAATCTGTGATTCCGATCATGGCCCCCTCGTACCGAATAACCTGATCTGAGCGATAAGTAAGTATTGTTATAAGCTCGATGAATTCTTTTACTCATCAAAACAACCAAATCGCCCTCCATGCAATCCCCAAATCTCCTCCTTTCCAGCCCGCCACCGCTCCTTGCGCAGCTCAAGCGACAGACTGACGAGTTTCTGACCGCGATAGTCAGGGCGAACTATAACACTCAATTTGCTCAGGCTGCTTCCGAGCTCACCGAATTCCGTCGAGCTACGGCCAACCTCGTCAGCGGAATGGACAATGATCCACTTTCCGACTTATTTCGAGAAACGGTTCGCTTTACGACTTACGACGCATATGCACCGTTCGTTGCAAAGTTTTTCGAAAAACCGTGCAAAGCAAATTCCATAGTCGACTTGCTTGCCCCCGGACTACCACATTATCTTGCACATTCCAGTTCCACGTCTGGAAATGTTCAGAAATTCTTTCCCAAATACGACTGCTCGTCCACCGTGGCATCTTCAGATGTTGGCTGGTGGAATATCCCTATAGCCGAAGACGCACTACATTGCGCTTGCTAAATCTCCGGACTGATCAAATGAATGTCGTCGACGAAGAAAACTGCCCTGTCAAAAAGATTTACCTATGCCCTTCAGCAAATACAAATACAAGAAGGGACTTGAATTTGAGCCCTGAAGGTGACGAAGAGAGGATGGGAACATTCGGTACGATTCACATTATCCGAGTCCGGCCTCTTTCTTATATTGACATGTCACCCCCCTAGTACTCGACCACGCTGTACCACATGCCGCCGCATTTATAAAGAAATGGCGATCTTTCCTCCTCATACACGCACTGTTTGCGGTCTCTAACAGATCTCTTGAGACTATGTCCACGTTGTTCATCAATACATTTGTGGACATGGTACGTTATCTCGATCTGGAGTTCGACGTGGTGGTGGACTGTGTAGAAAACGGCACTATTCCGAATCTGGATGGGGTAGAAGAAGTTCGTCATTATCTAGAGGTTTGTTTGAGTTATTTGATGCGTACTAGATGCTGAATCGTGATTAGCCGAACCTTTTGCCAGACCCCGAACGTGCGGCGGAGCTGCGCAGTTTCGGTCGCCCCTCTAGTCGTCCAGGTTGGTGCGGTCACGTCTGGTCGAAGTTACGTTCGGTCACTGCTGTTACCAGTGGTTCATTCGCATCATCTGTCCCACTGGTATGTTTATGATTCCCTTACTTATTTCCTCCGCACTGATGCATCTCCGTCAAGGCTCAATGGTATCTTGGTCCCAACATAGATATATGCCCTCGTTACTATGCAAGCACGGAGGCTTCAAAGATCGGGTCACCTTACAATCCACGGGAGTCGAACCTGTACAAATTGATGAAAACAAACATCATCGAGTTCGTGGATATCGAAAAGAGCAGTGACTCTGTCAGTTCACTCTCGCAACTCGTAAGTCGGAGCTAGCTGTGAAACCAGGCCGATCACTAATCCACGTGGTAGTGGGAAGTTGAGGTGGGGAAACGATACGAAGTCGTGGCAACGAACCCTGATGGCCTATGGCGCTATCTTCTTGAGGATGTAATCGAGATCGCCGGGTTTGACCCAACAGATGGTATTCCCATTGTGAAAATTGTTGAGCGCCGCAAGTGAGCATTCACAAATGCCCAACTGCATTCGCTGACCAGCCTGTCTCCAGCGTGATCATGTGATTCCAGAATTTTATGCTCAGTGAGAAAGAGCTGGTGGCTACAATGTCCTCTACCATCTCGTCCATGCCTCTTGTCAATGTCTTTAATTGGACCGCGACTCTCGAATCTCGACAGATGCCTGGTACTATTGGGTTCTTTGTCGAGCTTGCCAGTAACGAGGGTTAGCTTTCCCCGGTATTTGTTCCGTTGTGCACCTTGCTGACAGATCACGTATTATCCACTAGTCTCCGATCTTGTGTTCAGTGCACCGGATCGAGTTTTGGATGAGTTGTTACAAGTAAACCCAAACGTTTCTCCATCTATCGCGATCGGATTTTTTCGCAAACCGACTATACGGCTCGTACGGCCTGGGACGTTCAGCGACTTTCTGCAGATGAAACTGGACGAAGGCAGCAAGAGCGTCGGACAGATCAAAGTGCCAGTCGTGCTACCCAAGGCCGAGTACGTGACGTGGTTTTCGAACCGGGTCGTGCGTGAGCTGTGAGCCCCGTCGTAGGCGCGTAAGTTCTGAATTTCTTAAAATTTATTGTGCTTTGTGTGTGTGACGAGGTCCACTGAGCCGTGAGTAAAACTTTTACTTTAAATCATGATATACACCCGGACGTGCGCAATTTAGAAAATTAGAGCCAGTGTCTGAGGGTACGGTCGCAGATACCATTCACTCGGGTGCTGCAGCAAGTGCGTCGCGTGATTCTGTATCTTGCCGCAACAGTCCGAACAATAGCCTCCGCTCGGCTTGGAGGAGTCATCGAATGGCCTGATGCTGGCAGTGCTGTATGATACTCCGAGGGTCGCGATCGACGCCTAACAGGGCCAAGTGTAGATGGGCAACACGGCGGGACGAAGGCAAAAGGGGGAGTTCGAGGTGGGAGTGGCTTGATAAGGAAAAGGGAGAACGGCTATGAAGACAAAGAGACGGTAAGCGGTAATCGATCTGCCAAAGCGACAAACGGCAGGTGAGAAGACTGAACGGTGAACGGGCGCGAGCGGGGAAATCTAGGCTGGTATTCGAGGCTACGCGAGTGGCACAAAGACTGGCAGAAACGTGTGACGAAGTACGTGATAATGTGAAAGCGTGAAGGTGTGAAAATGTGAAGGTGTGAAGGGTCAATGATCGAGTCCAGGCCCGTGGCACGCGTCCTGCGCGTTCAGCCTACGTCATCGAGATCCTTTGGCAGTGGAGTAGCGGGTCCGATAATGAGCCCAGAGTCCTCGTGATCCGATGAAATTATCAAAGATTTCAAGTTGAGTCAGCGGCCAACTGTTTGGGGTGAGAACTGTATGCCTTCTCATTGATCACCCTGGATGGGCGATAAGAGTCACCGAGCAGGTCGGGATTTGGAAGCCGAATGTCTAGTCACCCTGCCAGAACGAGTGAGATGTCACGGTGCTGACGTGAAGTTGAGTGACTTCTTGGATGGCAGGAGGCATATAATGAACCATTCCTATTGGTTCCTGGTGCTCGGATCTAATCACGGGACCTTTTCGTAAAAGGTATATAAGACTGAGAGAGATATAGTAACTCCCCACCACAAGAAATCCACACCTTATCACTCAAATATGCAGACCGTACGTCGTTTCACGCTGAAATCTCTCCAGGGCATGACGCTGATCGATAATCTCTCTGCCCGTACAGATCTACGAACTCCCTGTGAACCAAGCTGGCTGCGGCCAAGCCGAATGCAAGTGCGGCGACGGGTACGTCCTCTGGTCGCCGTCGTGTCCATGGATCTGGCTAAATAAACCACTGATGATACATAGCTGCAAGTGCGAGGTTGGCTCATGCAAGTGCTAGACGGATCGGCGCGACGAGGGGGACGTCGAAGACGCCGTGTATAGCCGGGTCGTCGACGTTTACCCTGTTGTCCTGCCACTTGTTTTCTTCCTACTTTTGTTCGCTTTGGAAATAGTAATCAGATCATAACTGTATGCGTCGTCTGTGACTCTGTGCTGTGAGGACAAGTATGTGTACTGGATAGCCGAGCGCTCTGGTGCATACGTGTCGAGAGAGAATATTTGAAATGGGGTGATTCGGAGTTGCGTGGGTATGAATTGAGAGATGGATTGAGGACCAGAAGGCGCGGTTGGGTCTGTTTGAGGGGTCCGCAGTCAACCCACAGTGATTGAAGTGTGCGAGCATCGAACATGAAAATCTTCGTCGTCCAGACCGGCTGATCCCGCGTAGACAATACAAGAAGAAAGTGTGTCAGTGGTACTTTGCGGATCTGACCTGACGAAATCGTCATCTCTGTGTCCAGCGTGTCTTGCAATCTTCTGGCATTGGGGACTATTGGTCGTCCGTATCATACGTCGTCGCCGTTGGTGTCTACCGCTTCACCTATAGTAGTTTATCTGAGATTGTGTGTATTGACTTTGAAACGACTCGTCGGATCATGTCTGATAACTGACAGATGTGATGATCGCACCGCCTGTGGATCCGATAAGCCTCAGATCAGTACTCAACGACCATACTATACTGGTAAGTGCTGCACTGACCACGTAGCCTCATCGTTCAATGCTTGAAGATCCGAGAAATCTCCGGACTGAGTACTGAGGCTCCCGGGGACAATCTGTTGATCCTATTTTGAAGTCAAGGTGGTTGATTGTGCGTGGGATCGGCATTGCGGTACATGGTCGTGGCAGGTCTGGGCACAATATTGGCAACACATTGCCATCTGGTCCCTGCACGTTCAAGTTAGAATTTGGGAATTGCGGAGTCCCGCCGCATCCGCTAACGTGACGCGGTGGAGAGATTTCTGACAGCGCGGGATTTCTTGAATTGAAACCATCTCTCATTGGCTCCCTCATATCACGGGATGGGAGGTGGGGCGGGGTATAGAACGAGAGTCGATAAGAAGATAAGAAGACCTTAGAACTCTTCTCTTCGTTTCATCATCGCTATGCAAACCGTACGTCTGAATCCGCGGTCGTGTTGGATGAACGTTCGTTGATCTGTTTCATTCCCCCGGGTAGATCAACGAACTCCCTGTGAACCAAGCCGGCTGCGGCCTGGCCGAATGCAAGTGCAGCGACGGGTGCGTCTTCTGCTCGTCGTCGTGTCCATGGATCTGGCTAAAGAAACCGCTGATGATATATAGATGCAAGTGCGAGGCTGTCAACGGCTCATGCAAGTGCACTTGATAATCGTCGGTGGATGATGGGGAGGTCGAGACGTTGTATAGTTGATTGATGTGTATGCTGGCGGATCGTCTTCCTCAGAGCGTGTCTATTGTCTGTTTCAATACCCCTGCCCCCCTCGCCTTCCCACCTTATTGTTGTTCTTTCTATCTTGAAGGTTTTGTGACCGTGTGCATGTTCGATCGCTCCGTGAGACAATCGCGTCGTCATCGTCCTCTCGGAGCATGAGACTGTGCCTACTCAGTGTGTTTTGTGGATACCAAAGGGGTTTGATACCAGTAACTTCCGTAAGATGTGTTGCGTCTTCGTCTGTCTGCAGACCTACCCAGTGGCACATCTCATAATACGTACCATGAGTATGATATCGCGTAACGCAAAGTCAAGACTTGCGAACTCACCCAGAGCCCTACCAAAATGACAACCTATGGCACGAGAGTCAGAAGGCGACTAAGATCATAATGCCTGTCGACTTGACACGTTGAGATTGTGCTGGCTACGCGTCAGCCACAACCAACCTGATTTAGAGGCAGTAATATATGTATCGTGATAGATGAACAAATAGCTGTTGCCGTCATGGGGGCCTCCGGGGCCGTCAGGATGATCATCAAAGACTAGAGCCCATTACCAAAATGACAACCTATGGCACGAAATTCAGAAGGCGACCAAGATTCATAATGCACTCACTTACTGTCGACTCGAACACGGTTAGATGGTGCTGGCTGTGCGCCAGCCACAACCTACCTAATTCAGAGGCAGGGGCGTCAAAAGAGCCCTGGAGAAAACCAGTATTACATATCGTGATAGATGAACAAATAGTTGTTGCTATGGGCGCGGTCGTCAGATCATGATTTGAAGGCGGGATCCTGGCGAGACGGGGCCGTTAAGGCTCCTGGATACATACGGTGGATCCCGTCATTGCGTTTCCTGAGCCGATGTCATGGATATTTAGTATTATGGGCGCCAGCTCACGGCCGCGATGGATCCCGACTCTCGAGCGGGGCCGATGTGATGGCAGCTGAGTGATAGGATCATTTGGCACTGAGTCTGTAATGTTGTGCACGTACTTGGCTCATTGTTCGATGATTGTATACTCACGTACATGTACACTTTGCGTGCCCAACTTGGGCTTTGTCTCACATTTGACTAGCGGGGATTGTGGGTTCTTGAAGTTCGACCTGGAACGTGGCTAACCCGAGGGCCGGTTCCGGTCTTCGGAGACGGCGATCAGCTGAAGAGCTCGAGGAACAGGGTCAAGGAGGCTATCGTACCTGTTACAGGTCGAATTCGAAGCCTTTTGCCAGCAAGCGCGCCGTGTGGACTAGGTCAGGGCTGCGCAGCTCCATATTTCAACAACGATGACAACAGACCCACGTTAGACTTCTCCCATGCCAGTCCATCGACCACCCGACTCGCGTCTGCTCGCCAACCTCATCGCACATGAAAAGGAACACGCAAAACATCTCGCCGCTCTCTTCCCCGTCGTAAACGCCGCACTCGCTTCCCTCTCCGCTTACGCTACGGCCAGCGGTCCACCCGCCCAATCTATCGCCGCCGTCGTCGAGGCATTCGCATCTGCAGACGACGCTCTACACCACCGCTACGCCCACGCTATCGACGCATGGCGCGCCCAGCTCGTCGCTCTCAAGGACCTCGAGGACGACTTCACCGCCGTCCTCCGCGACCGTGATATTCTGCAAGTACTCTCTGTTCGACTAATTACGCTTGCTCACTGATTTCACAGCGTCACCCGCCTCCTCAAAGCCTCCAAATCCACCCGCGACACTCACCGCTCCTCTCGCCTTCTCAGAGCGCCCTCTACCATCGGTGTCTCCGCCTCCGTATCCTCCCTTCCCTCCTCCAATGCCAACTCCGCCCCCGCTTCTGCCCCTACATTTATACCCGCACCCGGCAATACCAATACCAAACTCGCACAAGCGCAATCGGAGCTCCAAGCCTGCGAAGCCCACCTAGTCGCAAAGGAACGCGAGCTCGACGCTCGTCGGATCGCTGTCGCTCATGATGGACTCGGCGCACGATGTCGTGCGCTCATCGACTGCGCTGCTGTCTGGGCTGAGATGGGGAAACAGGGACTCAAGGCTCTCCAGGCCCTGGGTCAGAACGACGGGAACCTGGGTGCTAACTCGGGTGCGTGTATATACTCGTTCGTTTCGCTCATACTTGACTATCTTCTAGTTCCGACGCCTGCGCCAAACCACTTGGGTACACATTTGAGCTACCCCTCGGACAGCTCCTCCCTCACCCCATCCCAGAGTGCTTCTCAGACGGTAGCTCACTCCACCGAGGCGAGCCACGATAGTCCCCCCTCGTCAAAACAACACCCACAGGCAGCCAAGTCCAGGTCCGAGCCTAAGCCCCAACTCGAACCCGTGGTCCAACTCCCGCAAAAATCGAAGCCCAACGCCGACGCCGACGCCGATATGATTCTAACCATTGCTCTCCCGCCTGCGCATGCCATTCCCGAGCTGACGGTCCCAACCGGCATTCGCTCACGGTCCCCTTCGAGCGATGATCATTCCGCGCCAGCAACAGCAACCCAGAAACCTCCTGTGTCCAAACCGGCGGCAATCTTACCCAGGCGCAGAAGCACCAGGCGTTCGCGCCGGCCACCCTCCCACCACATTGCCGAGGTCCTCGACGAAACCTCTGACGCCTCGGCCTCACATCACTCCAATGACGGCACCAAAACCAAAATCAATACCACAACTGCTCCCCGATCTCTCTCACCCCAAGTCTTCCCTACTCGCAACTCTGATGAATCCGAGGAATCCAACGACGAATACGGCGACCCATCCGACGGTCACCCTGATGGCGGACCCTTCCAAGTCGTCGAAAATGACCCGTTCGAGGTTATCCGACGATCGATGGTCATCAGTCCCGGGCCATCCGTGGTTTTGACGCCCGTCGCACCCAATACGGCTACTGACGGTCCTGGTCCACCGAACGCACTGGTCTCACTGAATGTACCAAGGGCACGGACTGGATTGTCGGTCCCAACTTCAGCACGGGCTAGCGCTAGCGCACCTGATGTGCGTATGAGCGTCGAGGACCCGATCGCAGCTAACGCAACCAAGTCTGCGTTGGGTCCCAGTTCGGTATCGGGACTGGGTTTGGGTTGGGGTCCAGTCTCGGGACCGACCCTGACGCCCGCACAGCCAGCCAAACGCGAGCGCCGGACGTCGCTGGCGTTTTTCGGTTCGCTACGGGGTTTGTTTCGAAAACCCAACAAGGTTCAGCAGCACAAAGCGCGAGGGGCGGTTACTGAGTGGGAGGACTCGGATAGGGGTGGGTCTCCTGAGCCGTCTGGACGGGCCAGTACCGGTGCCAGGGTTCGGGGGAACTGGCGACGAGGAGTAAAAGTTGAAAAAGGTGAAACAGGTGACAAAAAGGGCGGAGGGGGGTGGGTTACACGAACGGACGCACGGATCCGGGGTGGGGGACGTGCGGACGACGATTCGGACGTCGAGGCCACCGCAACCACCAGTGCAGCGACAACGACAGCAACATCAAAAATGATGTCGACGATGGTGGACGTTGGGCGGCGTGGGTCGCGGCTACGCAAGGGGAAACCGGGCACGCTTACTGGATCGCCGTCTACACGGCGAGGGCAGGGCCACGGGAATGGCAGCGGTAGTGGGAGCGGGATAGGGAGCGGCAACGGGTCGACGCTGAGCATTCCCGTGCACGTGTCGAAGTCTGTCCGAGTGGATGGGGTGGGCCCTGGTTCAAAGGTGATGAACATTACTTCGGGAAGGGGGGCGGCGACGGACACATCGACTGGAGCGATGGGCCTAGGTAAATCGCGAACGACGCGTCGGAGCGTGACGAAGCGTCGCAAGACATCCGTGGCGGGTCTGAGGGGGAGCGATGAGGGACAGTCGGACGGAGAGGTGATGGTCGGGAGCGGGAATGAGGCCAAACAGCTTAAAGCCAACGCTATTCCGGGCCAGGGCGCGCCACTACCAAGACGCACTGCGACCACCACGGCTAGCACGAGCCGTTTGGATGCTGCGAAGACGAGATACCGACGTTCGGCGTCCTTGTCCGAGGTGGACGTGCACCTCGCAATGTCATCGTCGTCGCCTACGCCCTCGCAGACGCCAGTTCCTTCTCAAACTCCAACTCGTACCCCGTCGTCTGGGTCGTCGTCGTCTCCCAAACCACATGCACGACGTCAAGCACAGGTCGGCAACGGACACGCACAGAAGCAGCACGTCAAAAATCAGAGCTTGATGAGCATTGTCGCGGACGTGACAGGCCCGCGTCAAGACAACAGAGGCGGCGCGACGAAGTCGTTTGATATACCGCGTGTGCCGGTGCCCTCGGTGTCGAACAGGGACGTCATTGGGGATCGGGATCGGTCTCTTGTGAGGGTTGTCGGTGTCGGGGGGAGGTTGGGGATGGATACGGCGATAGCGACGACGACGAGCACAAACGGTCGAGGGCACGCGAGGTCTGCGAGTTCGCCTGAGAACGGGCGTTTGGATGCGGGTCTGGTGAGGATGCCATTGAGATCAGCGTTGCGCAACGCGAGTCGGACGCCGTCTCCGGCTCCTGTCTCAGTGATTACACCCGTGGTGCGGACTACGACGATGGCGGCGGGGACGGTAGTCCCGCGGGGAGGTGCTGCGAGGCCAGGAGGTGTGGAAGCAGACGAGCGAAACCGAGGTCGGAGGTCGTGGAGGGATTCGGCGTCAGTGTCGTCGTATGCGACTGGGAGGGAGAGTTTGGACGGTGAGTCGAGGGTGCCGTCGCCGTCGGGCTTACGATCGCGGTCCCCGGAGCCTTCGTTCATGATCCCACCGCCGCCGCCTGTCGATCCTCCTCCGGTGGTGCGGACCACGACGACGAATGGGATCGGGCACGCTAATCCCAACGCGACAGAGTCGTCGGTACCGCCTTCGTCAACCGTGTCGACGGAGACAGATGCCACGGCCGCTGCTGGTACGGTCAAGGTGCGACGCAAGAGCGTGCGGATGAGTCTGGAGCCTACATTTTCGCCGACGCCGCCTGCGCTGTTTGATGAAGACGACGAGGACGGGGAAGGGACCGCGCCGTGGAGTCGGGCGTTTTCGATGAAGGAGGAAGGGGACCGCGCTCGAGCTCGGAGGCGTGGTGGTGGTGGTAAAAAGCTCGAGTCTGAACACGAGGACGTGTGGGCTGATTCGAGCGAGGAGGACGAGGCATATGGGCGTGCGAGGCAGTTGTTGAGTCAGAGTCTGGATGTTGGCCGTGCCGGTGGGGGTAATACACATACACATGCCGATACCAAAGGCAAGGCGAGGGCGAGAGGATGAGACTCGGAGTTGTTTATTTTGATTATTTTATAAGTTTCGTGTCTGTGATCACTGTTGAAATTCTTTCTCTAGCAGTATTCGAGAATCTTGGTTATATTTTTCTACTACCATGCTTAGCATTTCATTCATTCAGTATGAATCTATATATTCTGCAAAGAGCCATGCAGAAGTACAACACGTATGAGGGACCAAGTATCATAACCAAGAAACTACAAGCCAATCATTTCCAACAAAACACCCAGGACTCCCCAAACAAGGATTTATCAACGGAAAGTTGACAAAATCTGCCAGGAGCTATGATTAAAGAGTGGAAAGGACGATAAGCAAGATGCCTATTCCAAGGTGCAATCCAACCAAAACAGCCACCATCAGAACCTTTGATCCAACCATCTTTTTCATCCAAAGCACCAAGGGAGAGAAGACCTTCTACACTCCACACTTTAATATTGTGATCCCATGACACAGAGATAATGTGGGTTCCATCATGGGAATAGGCCACAGAATAGACTCTATCTGGTCCCTCAAATGGACCTGCCACAGGCAGACCATTGGTTGCATTCCAAATCCCAATGGTATAGTCCCTGGAGCCAGAGACAATGCAAGTTCCATCAGGTGAATAAGCAACAGAGTCAACTAAACTTGTGTGTTCCTGGAATGGTCCTGCCACAAGCTGACCATTGCTTGCATTCCAAACCCTGATGGTCCTGTCTGCAGAGCCAGAGACAATACAAGTTCCATCAGGTGAATAAGCAACAGAGTAGACTGAATCTGTGTGACCCTCAAGTGGACCTGCTACAAGCTGACCATTGCTTGCATTCCAAACCCTGATAGTGTTGTCCCAAGAGCCAGAGACAATGTGGGCCCCATCAGGTGAATAGGCAACAGAGTCGACAGAATCTGTGTGTCCCTCAAATGGACCTGCCACAAGCTGACCAGTGGTTGCATTCCAAACCCTAATGGTCTCATCCATTGAGCCAGAGACAATGCAGGTTCCATCAGGTGAATAAGCAACAGAGTTGACTATTGATGTATGTCCCTCAAATGGACCTGCCACAAGCTGACCATTGGTTGAATGCCAAACTCTCAAGGTGTGGTCATGTGAGCCAGAGACAATGTGGGCTCCATCAGGTGAATAGGCAATAGACTCGACTGAACCTGTGTGTCCCCTAAATGGACTTGCTGCAAGTTGACCATTGGTTCCACTCCAAACTTTAACAGTCTTGTCACATGAGCCAGAGACAATGTAGGCTCCATCAGGTGAGAATGCAACAGAGTTGGTTGTCATTGTGGTTTGCTTGGAAAGACCTGCCACAAGCTGACCATTGATTACATTCCAAGTCCTAATGGTCTTGTCCCTTGAGCTAGAGACAATGTGGATACCATCAGGTGAATAGGCAGTAGAGATGACTGGATCTGTGTGTCCATAAAATGGTCCTGCCACGAGCTGACCATTGCTGGCATTCCAAACTCTACTGGTCTCATCCCAAGAGCCAGAGACAATGCAAGTTCCATCAGGTGAATATGCAACAGAGGCTACTGGTTGTATATGTCCCTCAAATGGACCTGCCATAAGATGACCATTGGTTGCATTCCACACTCTAATGGTTTTGTCATGAGAGCCAGAGGCAATGCAAGTCCCATCAGGTGAATAGGCAACAGAGTTGACTCGATCTGTGTGTCCCTCAAATGGACCTGTCACAAGCTGACCACTAGTTGCATTCCAAACCACAATTGTCTTGTCATGTGAGCCTGAGACAACACAAGTTCCATCAGGTGAAAAGGCAACAGAGGAGACTGGTTGTGTATGTCCCTCAAATGGACCTGCCACAAGTTGACCACTGGTTGCATCCCAAACCCTAAGAGTGTTGTCATGTGAGCCAGAGACAATGTGGTTCCCATCAGGTGAATAGGCAACAGAGTTGACAAAATTTGTGTGCCCCTCAAATGGACCAGCCACAAGTTGACCATTGGCTGCATTCCAAACCCTCATGGTATGATCCCAAGAGCCAGTGACAATGCAAGTTCCATCAGGTGAATAGGCAACAGAGTTGACAAAATTTGTGTGCCCCTCGAATGGACCTGCCACAAGTTGACCACTGGTTGCATTCCAAACCCGAACAGTCTTGTCATCTGAGCCAGAAACAATGTGATCCCCATCAGGTGAATAGGCAACAGAGTTGACCCATTGTTGATGACCTGAAATGAGATGAACCTCAGCTGGCCAATTTGTAGGATGCCCAGAGGTGATGGATGTATGTTTCTGCAGGTGATGAGACCAGAGTGCACAGAGTGGAGAGCCAGAGGGGGTTTGAGGCATGGCAGACAGGTACAGATGACAAGTGGATTCTCTGAGGAAAGGAGCAAATACGTGGATGAATTGAGATGCCTCTGATGCTATCACACCAACTTCATGGTCCTGCAATTGTCTATATTTAATATTGATCACAAATTGTCATGGATCATCTCACCTTTGCCCACTTTGATAGGCTGTTGCAGGCCTCTAGAGCAGATGAGATCATTGTCTGTGGTAAGCTGAGTGAGAGAAGACTGATGGCTTCAAGCCAGTAGGGAAGGGAATTGTTGAAGAAAGACGTGATCTCATCCAACACATCTTGGTCAGGAGCAGAGCTACTGTGTTGCAGATGAACCATCCAGTATTGACAAGAGTATGCCAACTGAGGGGGGATGGCTGCCTTTACTCGACTTGCCAGATCAGGAATAGTGGAGTTGAACTGTCGAGAGTCCTTGAGATCACAGATGTTGAAGTGAAGCTTTTCTTGCATGCATGCAATCAGAGCTTGGCCAAGGGAAAGAGAGTGATGGGATTGAATGACAACATGAAAGATGGAACTCCGAGCTCCGTCCAGCAAGAAGTCACGGAATGATGTGTGGAGTGGTCGGATGGGCTTCTCTTCATCATGTACCCCATCCAGCAACGAGCCCATGGGTTTGATGATGTCCCGAAAACTCCACTCTTCTTGTGCCTCGAACAATAAAGAAAGAGACATCAATGAGAGTGGCTCCTGCAAAGCTAGCACAATGGCCATCACGTCTTGGAAGGACTGCTGAGCCTCACTCAATGTGAACAGTTGTCCTAGAATGGTATGGTATAGGTCATCTAGAGGGCGGACTGTGGTATTCTTTCCCTGCTCCAAAAGGATCTTTAGCCGCCTTGATGGGGGGACTCCAGTAGAGCCCTCTCCTGTTATAAATCTACAAGCAGCAGAAGCCCATTGAAAGAGATGTTGTGAACGGTGGACGAGGAGTCGACACCACTCTTGCTGAGGCCAGGCAGTTTCTAGTGCAGTAAAGTGATGAAGCGAATCATAAATGAACCTCCGAAGGTCTTCATCTGCATCTTCCTCAGGAATATCTCTCATTTGCTTATGTACCAGATTCAAGTCTGACGAGACGAACATGGAGAAGATATCATCCTCGGGTCGAGCAGTGATCAAGAAGCGAAGGTTGGTTGGAAGGGTGTTGTCAGAAATTCGCTGTGACATAGCTTTGAGCAGTTGGCCGCGATTGGTTCGACTGCCACTTTCATCCAGGGCGTCTATGACGATCACCAATGGCCCGATGGGGTCAAGACGCCCGAAAGGTTCGATGATGAGGCGCTCGATCTGCTCGGCCGGTGATGCGGACGTGCGAAGTGCCCTGTTATCTTTCACGACATCCCAAAGAGCAGATTTGTACTGCGGCTCGTGATCAGACAAGTCCCGTGCAATAGTGCTGAACAGATTTTGGGGATTCCGCCTCGCGACATCGGTACTGGAGAAGCAATACGACGAGCCCAGTCGCTTTTGCCCGTCGTACAGTCGAGCGATCGTATGGGCCACCGCAGACTTGCCCGATCCAGCCACGCCAGTGAGCAAGCACACTCTTGGGGCATCTTTGTCGGGATTGTTGAGGATATTACAAATGTCGCCAAGCAACGCTACACGCGTCCCGGGAAGGCATCCCTTTTCCTGCACATATCTGGCACCAAATGCGTATGGCATGTCATTCAGGTCTATGGCTTCCGCTGTATGCCAGGGCCATGAACAATCCGCGCGCAGTCCGTTAAAAAGGTCAGACTCACCGGCATGATCCACGGCATTCATTAGACGAAAGACCATGATACCCGTGTGCACCGTCACACCTTCCAGGAATGAGGTCTTGAGCTCTTTTAACTTGGTCCCGTAACCATCGATCCTTGCATCTATATCAGAGAGCGTGTATTTTGCCGTCCGAGCCCCTGTTAATGGAGATCAGACACAAGTTGAACAGTGGATTCGACGTCGACTAACAGAAGTTCTTTTGCTGGGCATATACGGCGATGAAAAACCCACACTCCGTCACTTGCCGTATCAGAAGCGCGATGGTCTTGATGTGAGCCTTGATCGCCTTCAAAGGGTCGGCGTCGTTGACGAAGTCGAAGACGTCACTCATCATGGTGGCCAAGCGAACGACCCGATTATCGCGATTTTTCTGGTCTACCAGCACCTGTAGCCGCACAGCGATCAATTAGGGACAGGGATATGATCGATAGAGAGACATACTCGGCTGGCAGCGGATATAACAGACCAAGCGAGCGACGCGTAGGGATGAACCTGTCTTACAGTGAGATCGCGGGAGTGTCGAGAGATTAAACGTCAAAATACCTCGACAATGCTGGTCACGATCTTGTTGAACAGTTCGATCCTTTGCAACAAAGTACCCCACGTATTGTCGAATGCTTCTGCTCCACTCACAACCTGTGAGCCAACGTCAACCGCCGAGCGTAGTACGGCAACCGCTGCGGGTGTGAAACCAAGTGCGTTGCTTTGCAACAAAGTACCCCACATATTATCGAATGCTTCTGCTCCACTCACAACCCGTGAGCCAACGTCAACCGCCGAGGATAGTACGGCAACCGCTGCGGGTGTGGAACTAAGTGCGTCGATCACTCCGGTCGCCTCGGTGCGAGCTTGTTCAGCTTGACGTTCGTCTGCGTTGGTATCACCGGGTGCGCTAAGGGTAAACGCAAATTTGATGGTCATTGATGAAAGATCGGATCCATCGGGTGTGTCCTTCAAGTTTGGCAGACACCCTTGGAAGCCTGATCGGAAGGATCGCATCAGCAGAACGCACAGCAATAAAATGTTTCATACCATTATCCGCAGTGATTTTCCCCAGAATGCTGCCAATGGTTTCATTGAGGCTTCCGACCAATTTCGGTTGTCCAATGCGATGGGTTCGGTACACATCGATAACGAGGACGGATTCATTGTTGCCGTCACTGAGAGAATTCAGTTCGGTAGCATAGAACGGCGAACATGCACCCACATAAACAAATTGTCGACCCAGGTGGTGCAGTTCTTTTTCTCTTTTGATGTCTTTGTCTCCCGCGATGTGTTGCCTATCGAAAATTTGACTTGATATTGCCTCGAGAGAGGAAGTTTGCGCTGCCCGACTGAGCGAAGTTCGATATCTGATAATAAGGTGAATTTGTATGCGACAGGAATGTTTTCACCAGGCGTACCTTTGATGTTGATTATCTTTGCTCTAGAATCGCCCTCAGCAAGTCACCCACGACCTTATACCAAGGAGTAGATAGACATACATTGTGGTTGTATCCATGGCTTTGAAAGTGGCCTGTAAAGTTTGCGTGAGTCTCTGGTGAGTATTCGAGCAGTGAGTTCAGTGAACGATGAGATCGATGGACACACAAGCCATGCTGAGTCAGCGAAGCAATGAGCCCAGCCCCGGCGGCCCGGGCCGTGCGGCCTCACTTTGCGTTTTGTTGGACTCGCGTTCTCTGCAGTGCATATCTGTCTGTCCTATCTGGCCCTCTGGCGATCTCTCTTTCTGTCTCATTGGATACTGCCATCTCCTTTGCTTCATTCCGTCCACCGTGCATCATCTCGTTCACTTACTAAAACGAAATCCGTCTGGTGAGTGGTTGATTCAAGTTCGAGACGGTCATATGGTGCTGGCTGTGCGCCAGCCACTGTGAACCTGATTCATTTGGCAGTGGGGCCGTCAAAAGATGATCATCGTGATAGATGAACACATATACTTGGTTGCTATGGGCGCGGCAATCACGGTGATAATCATGGGTTGAACTTCGGCGGCGTTCGATCGACTATCCCGTAATGTTCCCTGTAGACTGACGGGAGTCAGTATGCGAGGGAGAGGCCTCCTGGGCCGTCGGACTCGTTTGCTGTGCCCGTCCGAGTCGGTCAGAGTCTCTCTCTGCGATGATTAGGACCGTGTTAAACCCGATCTCAGGACGATATGTGAATTGGACGAGCTTCAAGATGGCTATTTCGAGTCGGCGACAGCTCTCTTCAGTGGGCTACTGCTACCCCGACCGCCGCTGTAGCACTCCGAGTCAGAGGGAGAAGAACCTCCAAGAACGAAGCCATTGGTGGACTCCGATCTCCCGCCATGCACACAAGGTATTCGATGAGCGACAGAATTAAACGGCCCCGTCGTCCAGCTTGAAAATCACGTCGTTTCCTGGAAGCCGATGTGATGAATATTTAGTATGTATCATGTGCGCCGATGGATCCCGATTCCTAATTGACAGGAAGTCGTGGCAGTGACCATACTGCAGTTATGACACGTTCGTGCTAGACCACATGGCATGTTACAGTTGCGACTCGGATCGCCGCCCGGAGATTGGCCACCTGGAACGTCGTGCAGTAGATATCAACAAGAGTCACGGTTCAATGGGCCAAAAATCACCCAGATGTCATGCAACCCGACTCGCGTTTGCTCGCCAACCTCATCGCACAAGAAAAGGAACACGCAAAACATCTCGCCGCTCTCTTCCCCGTCGTAAACGCGGCGCTCACATCCCTCTCCGCTTACGCTACTACAGCCAGCGGTCCACCCGCCCAGTCCATTGCCACCGTCGTCCATGCATTCGCAGCTGCAGATGACGGTCTACACCACCGCTATGCCTACGCCATCGACGCATGGCGCGCCCAGCTCGTCGCTCTCAAGGATCTCGAGGACGACTTCGCCGCCGTCCTGCGTAACCGTGATATCCTGTACGTATCCCCTGGTCGCTTCCATTCTCTGATTCAACTTCCCTACCATAGCGTCACCCGCCTCCTCAAGGCCTCTAAATCTACCAGCGACGCCCACCGCTCCCCGTCCACCCTCGGCATCTCCGCCTCCTTCTCCACCCACCCTTCCTCCAACGCCAAAACAGCCGCCGTTGCTCCATTTGCACTCACGCCCGTACCCGCACCCAGTAACACCAATACCAAACTTGCACAAGCCCAAGCAGAGCTCCAAGCCTGCGAAGCCCACCTGGTCTCCAAGGAGCGCGAGCTCAACGTTCGTCGGATCGCAGTCATGCACGATGGACTTGGTGAACGATGTCGTGCCCTCATCGACTGCGCCGCTATGTGGGCCGAGATGGGCAAACAGGGGCTCAGAGCTCTACAGGCCTTGGGTCAGAACCGGGATCAGAGTCACAGCTATAGTCGATACCACAGGAACCTGGGCGCTAACTCGGGTGCGCGTAAGCTTTCATTTAGTTACGGTTTCGCTGACACTTGTCTATCTTATAGTTTCGAAACCGCTCCCGACGCCGGTGTCAACTCACCTAGGCACACACTCGGCTTACCCTTCGGATAGCTCCTCCCAGATGGCAACTCGCCCCACCGAGGTAAGCCACAGAAGTCCCCCCTCGTCTAAACAACATGCAAACCCTCCTCAGGCACCCAAGCCCAGCTTCGAGGTTAAGCCTCAATCTGAGGTCCAACTCGCGCAAAAATCGAATCCCAACGCCGATACAGACGCGGATACCATTCCCGAGCTGATGGTTTCAACTGACGTTCACTCGCGGTCCCCTTCGAGTGATGGTTATTCAACGCCAGCAACAGCAACGCAGAAACCCCCTGCGTCCAAAACGACCTCGATATCTTCTCCCGCACCCTCAATTAGGCGGACAAGCAACAGGCTTTCTGATGAGGTTTCCGACGAAACCTCTGATGGGCCATCGTCAGCCCCGCATCATTCCTGGAACTCCCGCTCCACCATCAATGCCACCAAAACCAATGCCAACACGACTTTTCCCGCGCTCGCTCCTTGGTCTCTCTCGCCTCAAGCTTTCCCTACCCGCGACATCAGCAACTCCGAAGAATTCAACGACGAATACGGCGACCCATCTGACGGTCACTCTGATGGCGGGCTCTTCCAAGTTGCCGAAAATGACCCGTTCGAGGTCATCCAACGGTCGACGGTCATCAATCCTGGGGCATCCGTCGTCGAGCCCGTTCCTCCCAACGCACTAGTCTCACGGGCATGGACTGGATCGATGGTCCCGACCTCTGCACCCGCTCTCGCTAGCGCACCTGGTGTGCACACGAGTGTCAGGGACCCGATCGCAGGTAGTGCGTCAATGTCTGTGTTTGGTACAGTCTCGGGACCACCGACGCTTGTACAGCCCCAAGCAACCAAACGCGAGCGCCAGACGTCGGCATTTTTAGGTTCGCTACGGGGCTTGTTTCAGAAACCCAATAAGCCTGAGGGCGAGCGGCAGCAGCAGAAGAGGGGGCGAGGGGCGGTTATTGAGTGGGAGGACTCGGACGCGCATGGGTCTCATGAGCCATCTGGACGGGCTAGTACTATTTCCAGGGCTGAGGTGAACTGGCGACGAGGTGCAGGCGGTGGAAGGGGAGGAGGATGGATTACGCGGACGGACGGACGTATCCAGGATGGGAGACATGCGGACGAGAATTCGGACACTACGAGTGCATCGAACACGGTAACTTCATCAACCGGGTTGCCGTCTATACGGCGAGGGCAAGGTCACAAGAACGGCAGCGGTAGTGGGAGCGGGGTAGGGAGCAGCAACGGGCCGATGCTGAGTATTTCCGTGCACGTGTCGAAGATTGTCCGAGTGGATGGGTGGGTTACGGACGACCCGGTGGGTGTGGACGCTGGTTCAAAGGGGATGAGCATAGCACCAAAGATGGGAACGGAAGCGACGGGCCTGGGCCAATCTCGAACGGCGCGTCGGAGCATGACAAGGCACCGCAAGACGGGAAGCGATCAGGGGCAGTCGGACGGGGAGGTGATGGTCGGCAACGGGGATGAGGCCGAACAGCTGTGGGTGAGCGAGGAAATTGGCACCAACGCTGATCCGGGCCTGGGCGCGCCGCTGCCAAAATATGCTGTGAAGACGAAACACCTACGTTCGGCGTCCTTGTCTGACGTGCACCTCGCGATGTTATCCTCGTCGCCCACGCCCTCGCAGACGCCAGCCCCTTCCCGACCTCCAACTCGCACGCCATCGTCTGCGTCGTCCTCGTCTTCCAAACCACACGCGCACAAGCAGCACGTGAAGAATCAAAGCTTGATAAGCATCGTCGCGGACGTGACAGGCCAGCACCCGCACTCGCATCAAGATGGGGACAGAGATGGCGCGACAACGACGATGAACGGTCGAGGGCACGCGGGATCTGCGAGTTCGCCTGAGAATGGGCGGTCGAATGCGGAAGGAGGACAAGGCTGGGGTGAGGGTCCAGTGAGGATGCCATTGCGGTCGGCGTCGCGCAATGGGAGTCGGACGCCGTCTCCGGGTCCTGTTTCGGTCTTTACGCCCGTGGTACTGACGACAACGACGGGCGCTACAGCAGACGAGGGAAACCGAGTTCGGTGGTCGTGGAGGGATTCGGCGTCGGTGTCGTCGTATGCGACTGGGAGGGAGAGTTTTGATGGTGAGATGCAGCAGTTGAGGATGCCGTCGCCGTCGGGTTTACGATCGCGGTCCCCCGTGTCTGCTCAAGCGGGGCCTTCGTTTACGATTCTACTGCCGCCGCCTATCGAGCCTGCGGTGGTGGTGGGGAATGGACACGCCAATCCCAGTGCGAACTCGGGTTCGAACACGACCGTAGAGTCACTACCGCCTTCGTTGGCCGTGTCGATGGAGACGGATGCCACTCCTACAGTCAAGGCGCGACGCAAGAGCGTGCGGGTGAGTCTTCAGCCTACGTTTTCGCCGACGCCGCCTGCGCTGTTTGATGAAGACGATGAAGACGGAGAGGGGAATGCGTTATGGAGTCGGGTATTTTCAATTTCAATGAAGGAGGAGGAGAACTGGGCTCGGAGGCATTGTGGTGGTGGTAAACCCGAGGACGTGTGGGCTGATTTGTGAGGGTGAGGGGGTGAGACTCTGTTGAATTGATCTTTCTCTTTATTGTATACATACGTTCAGTGGTCTGTATTTATGTACGTTTTCTTTTTTTTTTGTTTATTTCCACCCCCGGCTGTGTCCAAATGAGATTGTTGGTCTACAAGAGACTGACTACATATTTTACAAAGAGTGTTGTACAACTACAAAATATATAGGAATCTAGATAGAATGCACCATAACCAAGATGTATAAGCCAATCATTTCCAACAGAATACCCAACACGCTCCAAACAGAGATCCATCAACAGAAAGTTGACAGACTCTATCAGGAGTTATAATCAAAGAGTGGAAGGGACAATAAGTAAGATGCCTATTCCAAGGTGCAATCCAACCAAAACAGCCACCATTAGAACATTCAATCCAACCATCTTTTTCACCTAGTAAAGTATCATTGAAGGAGAAAAGATCTTGTACCCTCCAAACTTTGATAGTCTTGTCATATGACCCAGTGGAAATGTGGGTGCCATCTGGTGAATAGGCAACAGAATTGACTGAATTTCTGTGTCCATGGAATGGACCTGCCACAAGCTGACCATTTGTTGCATTCCAAATCCTAATGGTATTGTCTGAAGCACCAGAGACAATGTAGGTCCCATCAGGTGAATACACCACAGAATCAATTGCATCTGTGTGTTCCTTGATGGGACCTGCCACAAGCTGACCATTGGTTGCATCCCAGACTCTGATAGTATGGTCCCAAGAGCCAGAGACAATGCAAGTTCCATCAGGTGAATAGGCAACAGAACTGACTGCATTTGTGTATCCCTCAAATGGACCTGCCACAAGCTGACCATTGGTTGCATTCCAAACCCTAATGGTATTGTCTGAAGAGCCAGAGACAATATGGGTCCCATCAGGTGAAAAGGCAACTGAGAGAACTGGTGCTGTGTGTCCCTGGAATGGATCTGCCACAAGTTTCCCATTGGTTGCATTCCAAACTCTAATGGTATGGTCCCAAGAGCCAGAGACGATGCAGGTTCCATCAGGTGAATAGGCAACAGAGTGAATTTGACTTATATGTCCCTCAAATGGAGCTGCCACAAGCTGACCATTGGTTGAATTCCAAACTCTGATGGTGTTGTCCTTTGAACCAGAGACAATATAGGTCCCATCAGGTGAATAGGCAACAGAACAGACTCTTTCTGTGTGTCCCTTGAATGGACCTGCCACAAGCTGACCATTGATTGAGTTCCAAACTTTAATGGCATGGTCTGAACAACCAGAGACAATGCAAGTTCCATCAGGTGAATAAGCCACAGAGTCAACCAGTGGATGTCCCTCCAATATACCTCCTGCAAGCTGACCATTGGTTGCATTCCAAACTCTGATGGTGTTGTCTGAAGAGCCAGAGACAATGTGGGTCGAGCGATCGTGTGAGCCACCGCAGACTTGCCCGATCCAGCCACGCCAGTGAGCAAGCACACTCTTGGGGCATCTTTGTCGGGATTATTGAGGATATCACAAATATCGTGAAGCAAAGACACGCGCGTCCCGGGAAGGCATCCCTTTTCCTGCACATATCTGGCACCACGTGCGTATGGTATGTCATTCAGGTCTATGGCTTCCGCTGTATGCCAGGGCCATGAACAATCCGCGCGCAGTCCGTTAAAAAGGTCAGACTCACCGACATGATCCACAGTATTCATTAGACGAAAGACCATGATTCCCGTGTGCACCGTCACACCTTCCAGGAATGAGGTCTTGAGCTCTTTTAACTTGGTCCCGTAACCATCGATCCTTGCATCTATATCAGAGAGCGTGTATTTTGCCGTCCGAGCCCCTGTTAATGGAGATCAGTCACAAGTTGAAAGGTGGATTCGACGACGACTAACAGAAGTTCTTTTGCTGGGCATATACGGCGATGAAAAACCCACACTCCGTCACTTGCCGTATCAAAAGCGTGATGGTCTTGATGTGAGCCTTGATCGCCTTCAAAGGGTCGGCGTCGTTGACGAAGTCGAAGACGTCACTCATCATGGTGGCCAAGCGAATGACCCGATCATCGCGATTTTTCTGGTCTACCAACACCTGTGTGCCGCACCGCGATCAATTACCGACAGGGAAATGATGGAGAAAGAGACATACTCGACTGGCAGCGGATATAACAGACCAAGCGAGCGATGCGTACGGATGGACCTGTCTTACATTGAGATCATGGGAGTGTAGAGAGACCAGATATGAAAATACCTCGGCGATGCTGCCCACGATCTTGCTGAATAGTTCGATCCTTTGCAACAAAGTACCCCACGTATTGTCGAATGCTTCTGCTCCACTCACAATCTGTGAGCCAATGTCGACCGCCGAGGACAGTACGGAAACCGCTGCGTGTGTGGAACCAAGTGTGCCGATCACTCCAGTCGCCTCGGTGCAAGCTTGTTCAGCTTGACGTTCGTCTGCGTTGGTATTCCCGGGTGCGCTGACGGTCAACGCAAATTTGATGGTGATCGATGAAAGATCGGAACCATCGGGTGTGCGCTCCAAGCTCGGAAGACGCTCCTGGAAGCCTGATCGGAAAGATCGCATCAGCAGAAAGCACAGAAAAAAAAAAGTCTTGGTACCATTTTCCGGAGTGAGTTTTCCCAGAATGCTTCCAATGGTTTCATTCAGGCTTCCGACTAGTTCCTGCTTTTTAAAGTGATGGTTTTGGTACACGTCAACAACGAGGACGGAGTCGTCGTTGCCGTCACTGAGAGAATTCAGTTTCCTGGAATCGAACGACGGACATCTACCCACAGAAACAAATTGTCGACCCAAGTGGTGCAGTTCTTTTTCTCTTTTGCTGTCTTTGTCAACCGCGATGCGTTGCCTGTCGAAAATTTGACTTGGTATTGCCTCGAGAGAGGAAGTTTGCGCTGCCCGACTGAGCGAAGTTCGATTTCTAACAGAAAAGGGCAAGAAGGTCAATTTGTATGCAAAAGTAACATTACTTTTTCACCAGGCGTACCTTTGATGTTGATTATCTTTGCTCTAGAATCGCCCTCAGCAAGTTACCCACGAGCGTGATACCAATGAGTATATAGACATACATTGTAGTTGGATTCATGGCTTCAAAAGAGGCCTGTAAAGTTTGCGTGAGTCTGGTGATACGGTATTCACCGAGCAGTATGATGAGTTGAGGATCCGAGATGCCAGTGACTTCGGAGTCAGCGAAGCCTCAATAAGCCCGGCCCCGGCAGCCCGGGCCGTGCCACGGCCTTTGCGTTTTGTTGGACTCGCGCCGCCATTCAAGTTGTTCTCTGGAGTGTGCATTGGCCTCTAGATCTGGCGATCTCCGTCTGTTTCATCGGATACTGCCATCTCCTTTGCTTGATTCTGTACACCGTACCATCATCATCAATGCATCACCTCTCGTTCACCTACCAAGACGAAATACGAGTCCTTTATTAACTAGCACATCGACATCTCATAAATACTACTTATCCCGTAATGTGAAGTCAAGACGTTGGAGCGAATTCACTCAGAGGCCATCACCCAATTAAAATGACAACCAGGTACATATTGTCATTGACACTCACAACAGGTCACAAGTTGTGCGAGATTCAGAAACTCATAATGCACTGACAAATTGCTGTCTCCCACAGAGCATACACACTCCACCACGGGACAAAAATCGACTTAAAAAATTGCTGTCTGGTGAGTAGTTGGTTTGAGACGGTCAGATGGTGCTGGCTGTGCGCCAGCCACAACCTACTCAAGTTTGATTCGGAGGCAGGGCTGTAAAAAGAGCTCTTGAAGCGCCAAGATTATTGTGATAGATGAACACATACACCAAGGATGGGAACTGGAATGCCGATGCAAACATCGACGGGAGCGACGGGCCTGGGCGCGCCGCTGCCAAGACATACTGCGACGACTACGGCTGACACAAGCCGCTTGGATGCTGGGAAGACGAAACACCGACGTTCGGCGTCCTTGTCTGAGGCGGACGTGTACCTCGCAATGTTACCGTCGGCGCCCACGCCCTCGCAGATACCAGCCCCTTCTCGACCTCCAACTCGCACGCCACCGTCTGCGTCGTCCTCGGATCCCAAACCACACGCCCTTTGAGCCAACGTCGACCGTCGAGCATAATGTGCCAACCAATGCGGGTGTGGAACCAATAGCCTGAGCGTCAATCATTCTTGTCGCCTCGGTGACAGCTTGTTGAGCTTGACGTTCGTCTGCATTAGTACTACCAGGTGCGCCAACAGTCAACGCAAATTCACGGTGCTCCCCGCAAGATCGGAACGATCGGACGTGTCCTTTAATGTTTGGAAGACTAATCGGAAGATAGAATCAGCAGAACGCATGCCAAAAAAAAAGTTTCGTACCATTGTCCGCACTGGCAGTGAGTTTTCCGAGAATGCTGCCTATGGTGTCGTTGAGGCTTCCGACCAGTTTCGGTTGTCCAGTGCGATGGGTACAGATCAATAATGACAGATTCACGATTCGTTGCCGTCACTGCCAAGAGAATTCAGTTCGGTAGCATGGCGAACATGCAACCCTGTGACAGAAACAAATTGTCGACCCAGAGCGAAGTTCGATTCCTAACAAGAAAGTTAATTTATATGCGACAGGCACGCTGAATTCGCAAAGCTTACCTCGTACGTTGATTATCTTTGCTCTAGAACCACCCTCAGCAAGTTATCCACGACCGTGATACCAAGGAGTACATACATATAAGTATGGACATGGTCGGGTGGGATCCATGGCTAAAGTTGCCTCTGAGGTTAGTGGTGGGAGCTCGGAAACTGTTGCCATGGCCCGAGCACTGCCACGGAGCATGACTCCGCGCGTGACGCTACTGCTAAGTACTCCCTCTCGATGCCTGGCATGATCTGTATTTGTCTACCCTGCATCATCATATGAGTCGTCCGCGTCATCCCCCGTTGCCATCAACGCCCTCACCGACATCTCTCTTTCACCTTCAATCACTCTCGCATGCATCCAAGTTGAGTGAGCTGCAAGGAGCTTATGCGGCCAATGTGGGAAAGGAAGTCGAGCATTTGGTGCGCATCTCTTCTTTTTCTCTTGGTATTCATTCGTGTACAGAAACTTGATTTCTTTTTCTTCTTTTCTTATTGTTCTCCTAGAGACAGAGGACAACGGTGAGCCGTCCGTATGAACTCTTGTTGGTTCACAGTTGAGACATTGAACATTTTGATATGATCCGTGCGATCGATCAACTCATCGAACACGCAAGAGAGAGCAGGCACAAGAAGAATGGATCATGGGCGTATCGAGCAGGTTTACTCGCGCTCACGACGACGGACATCCCATCCTCCAGCGCCCTGGCGCTTGTGCTTGTGCCACCATTGTACAAATATCTCAGGCCGAACCAACTGAAAAACTTCGCAGACGCTCTGTGCGTACGACGGCCAGCGCACACAGAATAGCGCCCTGGCGTGGCCGGATATAGGCAAGCTGTGGAGGCCCTCGATTCCGGATCAAAAGAAACACGTGCGTTCCAGGGAGGACAAACTTTTGAAGCAGAAGTGATGGGCTTGATATATGCCTTGGTCGTCTTCAAGGGTTCGGTATGGTTGAGAAGTGGACGAGACACTGCGAGCGATCAAATATTAGACTGCCAGGTCGCAGCGGATATGCCAGACCATGCAAGCGACACGTACGGACGAACCTGTCTCGCCGTAGGGATCATGAGAGCGTCGAGACAGTGAACATCAACTCCAGAGCGCACGTGTTAGTAACGAATACTATCTGTGCTTCGCTTGCCACGACCTTTGAGCTAATGTGGATCGCTGAGTTCAATGAGCTGCGGGAGTGCAATGAAGTGCGTCACTAATATATATTGTTTTAGTCGCCTTGGCACCATGGCCTGTACAACTGAACGTTCAAAAGTTCAAGTCTGGTACCCAGGTGCGACAGCCGCCAGCGCAGATTTTTGATAATAATTCCGAAGGCATAGTATCTCCGCCAAACTTAGTAAGTCGACAGTTGCGACCGTGGAACCGGGTGCGCCGATCGCTTTGGTCACCTTGATTGGCTCGTTGTGATACTGGAAACGGTTGCACAAGTGCAAATTTGATGAAACGTGGAAGGATCGGAACTATTTTCAACATTGATCGGGGAGATCGTCAATCAGTTGAACTCTGGGAAAGATAGGAAGTGATGGCGGAACGATACTCAGGGGGTCGGTGGTGAATGGGCGTCACGCCTGGGGTCCTTGTTATTGGGCTCAGCGGGTTAGACTGGTTGCTCAGGGTGGTGAATTTTTCAAACTGGATTAGAACATGACGCTGAGACAGGGTATACAGGGTGAAGGCATGACGAAGCATAAAAATACAACGGCGCGAAGCTAGTAGGCACGCACAGACAGAAAACAGCCGCACAGAAAAAATAGAGGCTGGGTTGCGCAACTTGCGCTACTAAGTTACGGAGGCGACTGCAAGACGAGGCTGGTAGTAACGATGAGGGAGCTCGCCCCTGCCAGTGAGTGGCTATCCCGCTACATACTAGGCAAAGACAGGGGGAAACATGACGTGCGGGACACCGCACCGTCCCACGGACTCGGAGAAACCCTCCCGGGGCCTCGTTCCACTCAGTGGCCACGTGTAAATAAAATTGAAACCTTAAATTTTTTTCGCGAGCTCGATTTCACCTCGCAGGAATTCGGTATCTGAGGTGTCTGGTGTCCCTCAAGCTAGTACGCCTGCGGTTCACTTTTTGAGCATGGTTGTCCCCAAACCCCCTTCAAGAGTCGCATCCAATCAGAATGGGCTTCAATGAAGAGGTCATCGGTGAGTGTAACGTTACTAGGCTATCGAGTGGATCTAATTGACGGGATTGAATAATAGGTACACTCTTATTGGGCATATTCCGTAAGTGACGCCCATTTGGACCTCGGTCTAGCCAACTAATCCTTGCGGACAAAGTTAACACCTACTTGTATGGCCTTGTCTCCTACCAGTTTGCGGCGTATTATCGAGCGAGTACGTGAAACCGCGAGACATCTATACACCATACCTGATACCTTCTTTAGATTTCAATGATCGCCCACTCACAAAGTCCGTCCGCCCTAATCCACGAGAGTATTGTATTAAGCAGTAATTTAGGTGTACAGTCCTGTTCCTGTTCATTTTGGATACGTTCCACAGTGCCATGTGAGTCGTTCGTGGTTTGGTACCATAATGTGACCCTAACATCTTTGTAGACTCATTTATATGGCTTGGTTTTATACGTCCGTGCTCCTGTCATCTTGGTTCCAATTCATGCTCACTGCATTTCAGTGTGCAGAATTACGATAATCCAGCAGCACTTGGAGGTGTGTGAACGTGCGTCAACTTTATCCTTCTCTTCTTCCTGACGGTCCTTGAAGTCAGCGACTGGCCATATACGTTTTCTCCTATGGGTAATGCATTTGCTGCCCTGGCAACCCAGACATATCAATCGTTCAGGTAAGCACACACGTATGTCACCAACTCCGATTTCTTGAAGCCAGGTCTGTAGAATTTGGCGGTTGACCCAGAGCAAGGTGCTGTTTAGCATAGCCGCCATGCTAGCAGTTACTACCGGCATCATGGGAACTGTGTGCGGGATAAAGGCTTTGATGACCCCACTGTACGTTTTGTCGTGATTATCATCGTACCGTGTCAGATTGAGAAGAAACTATTTAGCATATCTGATTTTCCTAGTCTCAAGCCCATCGTCATTACCTGGTTGGCTGCGCAGGTCGCCGCGGACATGTTCATCGCCAGTATGTCTACATATATGCTTATAACATAAAAGACGTTCCTTGACAATTGACAGGCACTTTGATCACAATATTTTGTCGTAAACGCACCGGGTTCCGGAAGACAGACTCAGTTCTAAACCGACTCATTCGGGGTGCCGTCCAGTCGAGTCTGTTTGCTGGGATCTTCTCTATTGGCGATTTGGTCAGTTTTGCCGTTAACCCGCAAACGAATTTCCATGGCTTGTTTGCTCTTGTACTCGGCCGCATCTATACCAATGTAAGGATCCCCACAGCTTCACCGTGTGCCACTCATTAACTTTCTCTTGGTGGAAGACTCTCTTGGATTCACTTCTTACCCGCGAGTCTATCAGGTCAGAGATGTTTGACACGTGCGAAGTCAGTAATCCTGCAAGTGGTTAGCTACCAGTCGGACGCTCATGATTACTCGTCATCTCCCATCCATATTATTTTCACAGAGCAGTACGCTAGGCTGGGCGGTGCGGCCTTTTGGCTTGACTCGAGGGGCGATAACGAACCAGACGACGAACATCCATATCGAGATGCAAAAGACGGTCGAGGTGCACGATCACGATCAGTTGAGCAGCGATGGCAAAGACCCCAAGACCATGGAGTGCCGTTCCGAGGTTTGATCTAGAAAACTAGGACGTGCGGCGTCCCAAAAGATTATATCGCACATACGGACGTACCATACTTTATTGTGTCACTTTTATTTTGTACAATACCACCGTTGGTGTCACCAAAGTTTGATATTCAAATATTCAAAGCTGAAGCGCTGAGGGGCGACACTCGTGCCTTTTCGGCTGAGTGCCATCCGACTAGACGCCGATGCCGATGCCGATGCCGATGCCGATGCCGATGCCGATGCCGATGCCGATGCCGATGCCGACGCCCACCTCACCCATACCGTCCATCGACTTTGCCGGCCAAATTTGCGTTCGCAGCCGTTGCAGTGGGACTCTACTCTCGATCAGATTCTAGGCACGTTCTGAATCAGAATTATCATATACCATCTTACAATATGTATTTGGGTCGCAAGTCCGATCAAACTCCGGAATGGCTTACCATGATGTCCTTGGTGTCTCTGCCATCGCTGCTCAACTGATCGTGATCGTGCGTCTCGATCGTCTTTTGCATCTCGATCTGGATGCTCGTCGATTGATCCGTTGTCACCCCACTGGACAAACCAAAAGCCTGCACCGCCCAGCCTAGCGTACCGGTCTGCAAAAGTAATATGGATGACGAGTAATCATGAGCGTCCGACTGGTAGCTAACCACTTGCAGGATTACTGACTTCGCACGTGTCAAACATCTCTGACCTGATAGACTCGCGGGTAAGAAGTGAATCCAAGAGAGTCTTCC